>PVIU01005933.1:0-81328 GCA_004026605.1 Ondatra zibethicus
GGAGAAGTTTCTCTGATGAGAGCTGAGCCATTCGCTGACTTAGAGATAGAGTTGTTAGGAGGCATTCTAAAGCTATGTCTTTTTAGTAGAATAATAGTATTAGGTTCTTGTCTAGACTCAAGGATACAGACATTTCCCTTTTTGTTTTGTAAGAATTTTACAGATTAACATTTTTCTGTTTGTTTCTTCTTGATGTCCTCTAACGCATTTGGGAGCTATAGTTTGATGTTTAATTTTGGGAAAGTTGTCTGTCATATTTGCTTCAAATATCCTTTCTTCTCATGTCCTTTAATGATTTTATGCCTATGATTGTCTTTCCAGGCATCTTATATATCTAGGATACTTTATTTTGATTTGTCTAGCCACTTCTGCCTTTGCTTTTCATTTTTGTATTTGCTGCGATGATTACTTTAATGTGAATTAATATTGTGATGAAACACCATAACCACCAGCAACTTGGGGAGTTAATAGTTTATTTTTCTTATAAGTCTATATCACAGTTCATTACTGAAGGATGTCAAATCAGGAATTCAAACAGAGCAGTAATCTGAAGGCAGGAATTGATATGAGACCAGAAGGGAGGGCTGCTTACTGGCTTGCTTGCTCCTTATGGTTTACTCAGCCTGCTTTCATATAAAACCCAGGGCCACCTGTACAGGTGTGCTAGGCCACAAAGGGTTAGACACTCCCACATCAAACATTAAATAAGAAGATGGCATACAGTCTGGCCTACAGCCCAATCTTGTGGAGGCATTTTCTCAGTTAGGGTTCCCTCCTCTCATACACCTCTAACTTGTGTCAAGATGACATAAAATTAGCCAACACAATGATGTATCTTCTGAGTCCAGGGTGCTAGTGAGTCCACCAAAGGCATTCCATTCTTCACTGCATAATTATATTTCTACCATCTCCCCTTTACTCTCTTTTCGTAGTCCATCCTTTGGTCCTACATGCCACTGGTTCTTGGATATTGTTCACTTTTCCACTACACAGATGTCAATCACAGATTCTTTTAAAATTCTGGGTGGATAATTCCAATGCTCTTTCCATTTGCAGAGATAACTCTGAGAAATTGTTAAATTTCTTCCAAGTTTGTTTCTTTGCTTCATGGTATGCCTGTAAATTCTTTGTTGAAAGGTGAACATGGTCCAAAGATTGAGAGTAACAGGGTAAAAGCTCAGAATGCGATACAGAAGTAAGGTTGTAAGGTAGAGAAAGAACTGTTTTAATATCCTGGGACTATAAATGTCTGCACTGTCTGTCAATGCTCACATCCCCATTCGTGACATGTGGTAGCTACACGATAATGGAGTTATCTTCCCCAAGGGCAGTTAGCCTCTGATTATATTTTAGCAGGTACAGCTATGACTGATTGGCTTATCCTTGAGAATAAATCTAGTTAAGTACAGACTTCCCTACCATACTTCTAACCCATTCTCTGCCAAGACACGAGGGGTATTTCTGACAATCATTTCAAGAACATGACACTGAGTAAAATCTGCTCCTTGTGGGGTGTCCCTGTGACTGATTCTCTGCAGTTTTTCCATGGACTGTCTTCACTGAGCTTCCAGCTGCTGAGTTACAGTTAAGGTTCCCTGTTGCTGGTTACCTCAGAGCCGTCTGCTCCAGGATTTCTGTGCCATTTCTTTGCGATGCCTTATATTGGTCTATATTTCCAGTTTGAATTAGTTTGTGTCTAGACCTCATTTTTCTGGCAGATCGGAGAAGAGCTATTAATTTTTCTCCTTTTTCAGGTGTTTACTTTTGGGGACAGTGTGGAAATTTCCAAAATCCTAATATGCTAAACTGAGAATTAGAAGTTTAGTCATTCCTGTAAGGTTGTACGAAACTTATGACCCTTTATCACTCCTAATGCAAAAAAATACAGTTTTCCTCTCAGAGGCACTAAGGGAAAATTAATTCTGGAGCCAAGCTCGAGATAGCATAGCCTGAGCACACAGGTTCAGGACACTCTGAGAAACATGTTTCAACATGGTAACAGTCTAAAGAAGTTTGTGTAGGAGCAGGACAAAAGGATGTCACAAATCAAATCCCCTTCAAAAGACATTGGTGGAAACATTGGATGTGCAACTTACAGCAAAACAGGGAAGTCTCTGCCTGTACCTCCTGTGTTGTCTGATGTTATTTTTAACTTTTGAGTTCATGGGACCTGATGCTAGGTTAGCATATTCCAAAGAGGATTTACCTAGTAGTTTAAAAGCATGTTGGGTTAAAAATAGAAGGGCAAGGGATGTTCATCGAAGTAACTAAAGAAAGCCTCCCGAACTAGATATAACCTTCCAGGTCTCCAGAATAAAGGACGTTCATACGAGTTCGTTGGCTTTGTAAAATCTTTAGTATTTCCATCACTAAACCTTAGTATGAATGTTACATACCTTGTTCATAGTGACTACAGCCTGGAAAGAGAACAAGTGGCCTTTAGTGAAAGAACAGATAAATCCTCACTCAAAATATACTAGAATATATCCCTACAATAAAAGAGTAAAGTGATGTATAAATGCAGTCTAATGCCTAAGTCCCAAAGGAATCAATGCCTAAGTGAGAAAAAGATGGTACTAAAAGGTACATGATAGATAAAGATAGAAATAGCAATAAAGTTATAAAAAGATAGAGATGGAGAAAAAGAGACAGACAGACAGATACATGGATAGACAGAGACAGAAAGAAGCACAAGATAGAGAGAGAGACTTCAGAGAGAGAACAATCTAAATTGAGAGCCTATGTACTAGTTGACATTTATTAGCAAGATTCATCTGGTGCTAAAATTGCTCTGCACATCTGCTTCATGCATGTGCTTACTTCTGCCTAAATCTGTGTATGTGCTAATACTCAGAAATGTTCAATTTCAGAAAAACATGTGAAATTATCGTTTAAAATAATATTATAAAACCCCCAAGGAAATTTTCTATGCTATTTTTCCTAGCACAATTACAGCTACGAAATTAGATATCATGTCAATCTTATTTTGGATTATTCTGTGAAATCTTACATATCAGAACATTAGATGGGATCTTAGCAGAGCAAAGATTGGCACTAACCAAGTTGCACTGAGAGAAAGTTTCCTGAACTCACACTTTATGATCCCTTGTTTTAGCAAGAAAAGCTATTAAATTTTTAATAAAGCAATGTGAAAAGGGAAGGGCTTTAGTAGGCCTCAGCACAGCCAGCATGGCTTGCCCTTCCCCCATTCCCTCTTCCTTGCTAAACCAGTAACATTCCTAAAGCTAGAAAATAAAGTCTATTCCTTATTTGGATACTTTCTTACACCAGACTCACCCCTATGGCTGAATACCATGGTCCAACTATCAAACCATTCAAGTCAACCATCAAAAGGCCCCTTTTGACTACCCTAATTAACATGCCCAATCAAAACATTCCACCACATCCTAGCCGATCCTAACACAGACTGCCCCCTTCAGTCCTCTTAAAACTCCCACCTGCAAGGTCATTCACTGCCGCTTCTGCCTCAGCCAAAAAGCAGCCACTTTACTTTTCTTCTCAGATTGATAAAGGAGCTCTCTGTGAAAACAGGTGTTGGGGTGTGGTTTGTGCCTATTCCAGGGTCTGGGAGGAAACACCCCACTGTCCCTTCAGAAAGGGAGTCTTGGAAAAAGAAGAAGAAAAAAAAACAATAAGGGACAAATTCCTTTTGCTTTTCAGTTCTGCTTAACGAATCTAATTAGTAAGCCTCAATGGTCCTAGAGAAGCTTCAGGGATTTTTGCATTCATATTGAAAACAAAATGAATGTCTGGCATCTCCTGAAACAGAATGTTAAGATAAGAAATGTAACACAAAAAGCAGTCACCTTGAATCAGTCTGAGGAGCTGACAGGGAGTATTGTGAAGACTGTAAAGAAGTTTGTCTTTTCTCTGCAAGATTCAGTTTCATTGCAAAGCATCTCTCTCTCTCTATCTCTCTCTGTCTCCCTCCCTCCATTCCTTTATCTGTCTCTCTCTCTCCCTACCCCCCCCCTCTCTCTCACACACACACACACACGCACGCACACACACATGCACACACACACACACGCGCGCGCGCGCACACACACACGCACGCACACACACACACACACACACACACACACACACACACATACACACACCATTCTGGAGAAAAGCAAAGGTCAGCTAGTGCAGGGACTTGTGGGATGGTAAAACCCTAGAGGAATGCAATAGAAATCAAATACAGAGCAGTAACTAAAATTACATTTAGCAAGTTGACAATTAAGTTGGATGTCACTTATGCAGTAAAATTTTAAAGAAATGATCGCCCAGCAGAGTTTCCCAAAGGGAAACCTTCTATTTCCTACTGCTGTTACAGTGAGGTTTAGGGTTCATACTTCTCCAGGGCATCTATTCAGAATATGTCAAGACAGGTAGTAGCATGTCCAGTGAATCATGAAGGTCACACTTCTGTTCTTTGCCAGAGCCTCTGGGCCCATGTCAGCATCATTAAGAAGTGCTTTCTTTCAACCAAGGGCTGTTTCTTACACTTTGACCCATTTCCCACTATCATCGTCCTCAGGCTTTAGGTAGTCACTGTTGCTAGGTTATGCTGGTAGCTTCTTGTTCAGTGACAATACAGAAGCAAAGCCCTGAGATGACTCTTATGTGTGCACAGAGGCAATGATATGGTAAGATGGTGTGCTGGGGCTAAAGCTTGATATGAATTGACACTTTGAATAAGACAGTCAGCACAGGGTAGAGCAGACTGACATCTTTGGAGCACTGTATATTCCCTCGGAAAGCTACCACACCCAAGGTACAACCTGGATCACAAGAATTCTTCATCAGAGGCTTTACATGGATGCCTGTCTCACTGTATCTTAGTTTCCAGGGCAAATCTGCAACACTGGGGAGAGAGAAAGCTCTCCCAAGTCAAAAGTACTGGTATATGATGGTGAAAGTACAGAACCTGGCTAAAGGAAAGGAATCCTGTCAAAGTATAAACCTTCATATATATATGAAGCATGCAGGAGTAGAGATCAGAATAGCAGAGAAATGGATGATGATTGGAAAACTAGTGTTGCTGAAGGATGATTATCATAAAGCAATACTGAAAATAATTGATTAAAGTGACAAGAAAAATATAAAAGTGTAAAATATTGGAGGTAGCACGTCTATTTCTCATTAACTCTGAAACACAATGACTGTGCATGCACTGTTTAAGTGCTTGGAAGGTACAGTTTATTATTACACCAAGAACCTTGGTATGTTCTATTCTGATGTGAGAGTTGTTGGAAGAATAAATGTTGTCCTTGACGAATTCATTTAAAATATATTGAATCTAGAATCCCACATAAGGTACATAATAAACGTTTTGTGAGGTTAAGATGATTCATTTAGTCTTGATCATTTCTGTGATATGTTAGAACTTTGAAATCATTTTGTGGCAGTCTGCTTCCATTCAGGAGTGTTCAGGTATTCTTCCCCTTCTAGCTTTCATGGAGTAGATGCTGCACCATTATCTACGGTCATGTTCATCCTAACAAGCAACCCAGTAAAAATGGATGGCGGGGACCCATCAGTTATCTATATGGCATTTGAAAAATGCTATTGCAGACAAGTTTGAACATCTGTACTGGTATTCTTTTTCCTAAAAGTATAATTAGTCACATGTATAACTGTAGTTATCTTATTAAAAACATAAATGAATGAAATAGACAATTCCTGGATCTAATGTAAAGATCAGAGTAGTGTGGAAAGTTTTACTTTTCTATTTTAAGAGACTTGGTTTGAACTGACAGTCAAACTGATGTCACCATGTCAAAAATTCACAGTTCTAATTTCAGAAGATACATTCACACAAAACAACAAACAACAAACAACCCTCCCAAAAAAAGGATATTGAATCCTTTTTATCTGATACTGTAACCTGTTAACTAACCTGTAATCTTTTTTATCTGCTGCTAACCAAGCCATGCTCCTCGGAAACTTGGAGTATTAAAGAAGAAATCAAAAACATCATTCCTTCCTTCCTGGAAGGAGGAACCTGAAGTCAGGTCAGTTGATGTAATTTGCATGGCTCCTGAGTTCTCAGGATATTTTTTCACATGCCTAAAGGCCAGACAGGAAACCAAAATAACTCTGTAATTCAGGTGGCGACTGTGCCATGGGCACAGCAGAGCCATGGGCTCCTCTGACTTCCCTAAATGCTGTAACTTCAGGAGTCAAACATACCACAGCCGAGGGGAAAATGTTTAAAGACTGTGCTTTATAAATGCAGGTTAAGCCCTAGCAGAGCTTCGATTATGAAGGAAAGGAATTTAATATAATATTTCATATTCTCATTATAAAAGGTCAGCATGGTGGGCCTGGATGTCTTGAGACAGACAGGGGCGAGCACTGAGAGCCTTTCACACTTAACAGAACTGCCATGGCTGAATTCCTGGTGCACACAGCAGTGAACTATTTCCAGAGCAAGGAGTAAGGACTTCCGAGGCTATCTCATGTGTAAGTACTTCTGGGACTCAGTTGCTAACTGTGGCTTCTTCATTGCTTCTACCAATGAAATAAAGAAGTCTCCAAAAATCATCAGTGAACAAATGTCATTTACTTTCTGTTGTTATCTTTGACATTCGTGAAATTTGCCTACAAGGTACTACCTTGAAATTGGCTTCTGTTTGCATGCTGTATAACATGATGAAGTAGCCCAGATACACCAATGTGAGAAACAGCTCTATAAAGGGCCAGTTCCCCAACTACTGCCACCAAGACACACCCCTCAACAAATAAACAGTCTTGCTAAGGGAAAATCATGGAATACTATGTTTACTAGTCTTCTCAACATTATAGCACAGTCTAAAGACTCTAATCCAAGCCTGAAGCCTTTGAGTGGTATGATGGATTTGTCTTAAAGAGTAGTTCAAACTCTGCAACTAATTTTTAAATTAATTAATTATAATTAATTCTTCTCTTATATATTGCATATTGGCTGCTGTTTCCTCTCCCTCCTTTTTCCCACTCCCTCCCTACCACTTCCCCTTTCCCTCAGATCCATTCCTCCTCTGTTTGCCTTCAGAAAAGAGTAGGCCTTCCAGGGATATCAACCAGACATGCCATAGCAAGTTACAGTAAGACTAGGCACAAACCCTCTATCAAACCCTTCCTGGATGAGGCAATCCAAGAGGAGAAACAGGGTCCCAAAAGCAGGCAAGAGTCAGTGTCAGCAACCTTGGTCCCACAGTTAGGAGTTACAAGAACACCAAGCAAAAACCTATAACATATATGTAGAGACCCTAAGCCAGGCTCATACAAATTCACTGCTTATTGCTTCAGTCTCTGGGAGTCCCTATGAGTCCTAGTTAAGTGAGTCTGTGGCCTGATTCTTTTGGTGTCCTTGATCCCTCTGTCTCCTACAATCTTTCTTCTCCCTCTTCCACAGGATTCACTGAGGTCCACCTGATGGTTGGCTATAGGTCTCTGTATCTGTTCCTTTCAGTTGCTGGATGAAGCCTCTTTGATGACAATTATGCTAGGCTCTGTGTAGCACAATATATCAAAAGAAATGATATTCCTAATGACAATATAGTATAGTACAGTAGAATATCATTAGTATCATTTCATTGACCATTTTTTGTTGTTCTATTCTATCTCTCTGGGCCATCCAGCCTCTTGTTCCTGGCCATCCAGGCAGTGTCAGGCATGGGCTCCCTCTCATGGTGTAGGTCTCAAGGTAGGCCTGTCATTGGCTGGATACTCCCACAATTTCTTCACCATCTTTATGGTGAAGGATAATTTAGGTCAAAGGATTTGGGGGCTGGGTTGGTATCTCTGTCACTCCTCTAGAGGCCTTTCTTGGTTACAGAAGATGGCCAGCTCCGGCTCCTTGTACCCCATTACTAAGAGTCTTCGCTGGGGTCACCCTCATAAATTCCAAGGAGTTTCCATTGCACTAGGTTTACCTTGCCCTAAAATGCTTCCCAATTCCCCCTTTCTATCCCAATATTCTCTGCCTCCATCCCTCTCTCCCCACATGATCTTTCCTGTTCCCATTCCCACACATCCCAGTCCACCTGTGAAATCTTTATTTCCCCTTCCCAGGGAGATCCATGAGTCCCTACCTCTAGCCCTCCCTGTTAATTACCCTCTCTGGGTCTGTGGATGGTAGGATGATTATGCTTTTCTTTACAATTAATATTGACATATAAGTGAGTACATACCATGTTCATCTTTCAGGGTTTACGTTATCTCACTCAGGATGATTAATTTCTAGTTCAGTTAATTTGCCTGAAATTTTCATGATGTCATCATTTTTAACAGCTGAGTAAATTCTCCATTATGTAAATGTACCACATTTTCTGTGGAGGACCAGAAATATGAGTCTATTGCCACCTTGTCTGATAGAGAATTTGGAGGTTGCTCAAAATGGTTGATAAGCATAGCTGCACGTCCTGACTCAGGATGGGATTACTAGGTCGTTTTGCCATTAAGATAGATCATACAAGTAGATTCAGTCCATCCTGACAGATGGCCAGGATATGCAAACATACTCCTGCTCCTTCTTTTGTATTTATGAGTTTACCTGGGGAATGGCTGCCTTCAGGACCTAAAGTGCTTCACTGCCTAAACAACAGAATGCTAATGACTTGATACCTCAAAGTGTTAAATCAATTAACTGTTGGAGTTGTCATTTGTAACGTATTAAAGAAGTCTTTTGTTTTGATTTGCATTTCCCTGATGGCTAAAGATGCTGAACATTTCTTTAAGTGTCTTTTGGCCATTTGAGATTCTTTCATTGAGAATTCTCTGTTTAGTTCTGTACCCCAATTTTTGATTGGGGAAGATCAAGGCCTTTCTTACTATGTCTAGATTGATCAAGGTATCCATACAAAGAGAATAGGTTTCCCAAAAGCCAGTACAAGCAGTAGGGCACCTCAGTCTGCCCCAGCCATGCAGTTGTCAACCACATTCAGAGGGACTAATTTTGTACTATGTTTGTTTCTTCCTAGTCCGGCTGGTGTTGGTGTGCTTCCATTAGCTCAGATAGACTGTTTCACTGGGTGTCACCATCATAATCTTGACCACTTTGCTCATATTCTCACTCCTCCCACTCTTCAACTGGACTTTGGAAGCTCAGTCCATTGCTCCGATGTGGGTCTTTGCCTCTGTTTCCATCAGTTGCTGGACGAAGGTTTTATGGTGATATTTAAGATATTCATCAATCTGACTACAGGGCAAGGCCAGTTCGGGCCCCCTCTCTTCTATTGCTTAGGGTCTTAGCTGGGGTCATCCTTGTGAATTCCTGAGAGTTTCTCTAGTGCCAGGTTTCTTGCTAACCCCATAATGGCTCCCTCTATATCTCTTTTCTTGCTCTCAGCTCTGTCCTTGTTCCATCTCTACTAGTCCAATCTCTCAAGTTCTCGTCACCCCTCCCCTTCTTTTCTCCTCCTTCCCGTCTCCTCTCCCTACTTTCCCCACCCTTATGTTTCCAATTTTGTCAGGTGATCTTGTCTATTTTGACTTTCCAGGTGGCTCTACATATGTTTTTCTTAGAGTTCACCTTGTTACTTAATTTCCCTAGGATCATGAACTACTGACTTAATATCTTATGTTTATAGCTAGTATTACTTATGAGTGAGTACATACTATATTCATCTTTTTGGATCCGGGTTACTTCACTCAGGATGGAGTTTTCTAGTACCATTCTTTTGCATACAAAATTCAAGATGTCATTGATTTTTACCACTGGTTAATACTTTAATGTGTAAATGTGTCACATTTTCTTTATCCATTCCTCAGTTGAGGGACATCTATGTTGTTTCCAAGTTCTGGCTATTACAAATAATGCTGCTATGAACATAGCTGAACATATGCCTTTGTAGTATGATTAAGCACCTTTTGGGTATATGCCCAAGAGTGGTATTGCTTGATCCTGAGGTAAGTTAATTCACAATTTTCTGAGAAACCACCTTACTGATTTCCAAAGTGATTGTTGTTAGGAAAAAATCCTAAAATGGTGGCTCTGCCTGCACAAAGAAATACAATTAGGTCAGATTAAACCAAATTAAAATGCCCATTATTTTATTAAATACAGCGTTCTCAGGTGGCTGAATGCATGGTGGGGAGACAGGAAAGCAGGAGCACATGCAAACCTAAGTCAAGTGCTAATTTTCCTACAATTTATGTTAATCATTAATATGGGGTCTTCCCTCAGGCTTTCACATAATACAAAACTTGTCTGAAGGCATCTCCTCTAGTTTAGTAAAATTCCAGATGATAAATTTGGTTAACAGTAAAAAAAGCATCTGTGTTTAAATGTTGTATGTGAAACATGAAAAGAAAATGCTGAAATAAACTCCTGCATTGCTAAAATGCTAGTAACCATCCTTGAAGCTTATTATGCAGCCTTACTGAAAGCTAAAATACTGTTTGATAAGGCCAGAGAATTATCAATAATGTCTATGATTTCTCAGCATTCTTCTGTGCAATTTTCTATGTTTATATTCTTCCCCAAACCCTCAGATTCCTCGAGCTTTCAGAAGTTTTACAGGCACATTTCTGACCACAAAGAAATGGCAGCTCTGACCTTGGAAAGACTTTGGCAGCAGGACAAGAGTCAAACAGAATCATGAGAGAAGAAAATTGGTCTCAGCATAACTTACAGAATTCAAGCTTTGCTGCAAAGAGCTTTTATACCAATTTCCTCCCCCACCCCTCATTCTCAGTTTGGGTCATTGCTCAAGCTTGGTTACATCCAAGAAAGGGCTGTATGCCCTACCACCCAACAGTCCTAAGCACTTGAGCAGGGAGACTTCTCAGTAGCAGCTTGACTACGAGAAAGTCATTTAGCCTCTTGAATACTCGGTGTCTTCGTTTGTAAAGCTGGACCAACCTCAGCAGCATCCTGTCAGAGATAAAGAGATCATCTTTATAAATCACTTAGTATAGGGCCTGTCACATGAAATCTACTCTGCTTTCAAGGAGTCTAGGCTCAGGCTCTGAATGAGATAGAGTAAGCTGCACTACTCTGCAGCTTCCCCTCGATATTATTCTGAACAGAATGCATATAACAGTCATTTGAGACTCAGGAAGGAAGAACAGGCAGGTAGGATAAATATGGACTATCAATGGCCATGGACTTTACAAGCAGTTCATGCCCTCCTCTCAATTGTTATCTTCTGACTTAAATAAGTGCACTATAGCACTTATAGCACCAATGAGGCAAAAGGAGAGAAGGAGCCAGGTAAAACTTCCCACTTTCAGCTCAATCAGTGTTTGAAAAGAATCTTGTAGCACTCAGAGGCATGTAGAAACACATCCTCTTATGTCTGTCTATTATAATTTCCCCACAATCCAGACTTCAGCTGACTACATGCTGTGGGTAACAATTGCAGACATCAGAATCACACGCAAAGCCTGAACTTTGGGGAGGTGTCTGCGCTGAGTCCAAAGGCAGAGCTTGACCATTTAAGATTTTATTCTTTCTCCTCTGCTATTTGATCAGAGATGTGCCATTACTTGGCAAATTACTTCAAAAAACAACATAAATGGAATCTTTGTTTTCTATCTAGAAAACAAAAGTCAGCCTAGTATATTTAAGGAAAGAGAAATGGCTGAGAAAGCTAAAGAAAAGTAGGAGCTTGGATTAACACCCATTATATGTTTCTGTAACACTCTATACTCAGTCAAAACTGTACGTACATGGACTAGTTCCTATTTAGAACATTAAAGAAAATGATAATTCAAGTATCATCTATACCAGCACACATGTATCAAACTGACAATATAGCAATCCATGAGCAGGACTGAGTTAAGTAGAACTTGAATGGTATTAAAACTGCGGTTTAGACACTGTGATGGGATATAAGTATCTCTCCTCCATAACAAAATATGTTGATTTTTTTCCTTTGTCTTATGTGGAGGTTGAAAGAAAATAGTCCCCTAAGAGAGTGGCACTATTAGGAGGTATGGCTTTGTTGGAGTAGGTTTGGCTTTGTTGGAGGAATTATGTGTCTGTGGCAGTGGGCTTTGAGGTATCCTATGTTCAAGCTGCACTCAGAATGAAACAGTTCACTACCTGTTGCCTACTTACCAAGATTTAGAACTGTGAGCTCCTTCTCAAGCATCATATCTGCCTGCATGCTGCCATGTCCCTCCATGATGATAATGGACTAAACCTATGAAATTGTAAGTCATCCCCAATGAAAAGTTTTCCTTTATAGGAGTTGCTATGATCCTGATGTCTCTTCACATCAATAGAAACCCTAAGCAAGACATCTTGTAGTAAGTATTGATTAAGAATAGGATGGGTACATGGGTTTAAAGACAAAGCAAGTTTTTATACATTACTCACTTATTCTTTGAGCAACAGATAAAACATGTCCATCAATCTGCACCCCCAAGTCCAGAAATCTTTGCAGTACTAACACGAGATTTAACATTTGCATAATCAAAATTCTGGGCCAATAGGAGAAAAAGCATCATGGCAGAGGTTAATGGAAATGAACAGTGGTAAAAAAATACCTTCCAGAAATGGGAGACAGAAAACTATCCAAGCAAAGAAGCACAAAGATCTCAATAGGGGATAAAACCCAAGAAACCCATGCCAAGCACCTTTATCAACATGCTATATACAAATCAGGATAAAAACAAATCTTGAAAAGACACAGAATTGGACACACTACAAAGAGATGAAGTGAGGTTTGATTCATGCATTTCTCATGAGCAATCACGGAGCTTAGGGGAGGGTAAGTGACATAGCAGGACTAAAGTACTCAAAAAAGTGTCACGCTAGAATCCTAGTTAAAAGTATCTTCAACACCTAACAGTAAAATGAAAACCTCTTAGGTCAAAGAAACCTGAGACAATCTGATTTAAATAAAAGTGCTGTGCTACTTCACTGGAGGAGAGTATTCATATATAAAGGAAATGGTACCCAAAAAGAAAAGTGAAACACCCCAGGATATCAAAGGCAAAAAGACACAAAATTAATAATCTTGGTTAAACATACATTATTTACTATTTTTCTCTTGGTAACTTTATAATGCATTTAATAGCAGAAATAAATGATATGTCATTTGTATGGTCATTGTCCTTTTATCTACCATTAGCTTCTGAAATGCCTATAATAATTTTTTGATTATTGGAAGTGTCTTGGGCATTCATTACCACCAACTAGGAATGGTATCACAGATCTCTAGATTGTTACAGAATTATAACTAGCAACATCTGAAAGGTCATTTTCTTATAGTAGATCATCCTTGAGCTGACCTCACCACAGGTAAGGGAATATTGTTAAATGCTGAGTTGTCATATGATTAGTGATTCAATCAAACATGCATGCACGGTAGAGCTTTGGAACTGGTGATGACTTATCTTGATTAGATGGGAGAAAGCTATAAAAATTCTCTTTTGAGTGTTACTAATGTGTCTTTTATTTGTTTGCCCTGATTTATATCTTTTATAGCTAACTTGTAAGTAGAGAACTATTCTGAGTCGGCATGATACTCTGAGAGGGTGATAGCAACCTAAATAAGTAGCCAGGTGTTCAGAAGTTTGGGAGCCTGTATAATCCTGAAATAGTGTAGTTTCTGAAGTGGCATGGAGGTGTGGGCTATGCTTTGCCACCTGTGGAATTTAAAGCTAAACAATCTACCTTTTTAAAAGTGTGTATGTGGATGTTATATACACACAAATATTGTGAAATTAGCAGGGAAACATCTTTACCATTTTCTATAGAGAATCTTTTAATCCCTAGTATACTATCAAGTTAATATGGGTATTGTATCTCTAGAGTAGACATTTGGAAGGTATAGAAAGAGACACACTGAGAAGAAAATGGAAATATCAAGTAAAATACTAAAACAAACTTTAAATAACTAAAGAATAAATGGAAAGAAAGAAGGAAGATGTTTGGTAGCTCATTACCAAGCCAAATTTGAGTTGAAAGCTTAGATTCACACAAAAAGTTGCACCCAGAAGTTTATAATTTTATGAATGTCTCCATCATACAAGCACCCTAAATATTCTTTTTTACTTATTTTACCAGTTTATTCATTTATTTTACATTCCCACTAGTTTCCCCTCCCTCTTCTCCTTCCAGTCTCTCCTCCCAACCCCTCTCTGTTTCTCTTTCTATACCCCAATCCACTCCCTCTCCATATTTGTTTAGAAAGGACAGGTCTCCCATGAGCATCAACAAAACATGGCATATCAAGTTGCAGTAAGAATAAGATCCTCTCCATGTATTTAGAGTGGGTAAGGTGACTCAGTATGAGGAGTATGGTATCAAAAGTCTGTAAAAGAGTTGAAGAAAACCTCTGTTCCCACAAGAGGGAGTTAGGAGTCCCACAAGAGGTCCACGCTACACAGTTGCAATATATATGCAGAGTGCTTAGACAGTCCCATGCAGACTCCCTGATTGTTGACTTGGTCTCTGTTAGTCCCTTTGTGCCCAGGATAGTTGAGTCTGTGATTTTCTTGTGGTGTCCTTGATCCCTAGGGCTCCTACAATCCTTTTGCCCCCTCTTCTGCAGGATTTCCAGAACTCTACCTAATGTGTGGTTGTGGGTCTGTATCTGTTTTGTCAGTTGGTGGATGTCAACTCTCTCATGATAACTGGACCAGACACCAATCTGGTCACAGGAGATGGCCAGTCTGGTGTACCTCTCCACTATTGCTAGGAGTCTTAACTTGGGACATCCTTATAGATTCCTGGGAAACTCTCTTGAGACAGGGTTTTACCTCACCCCCAAATTCCCCTTTTTTCCAGTAGTCTTTTCCAGTACTCTCCCACTTAGTGAAAGAATAAATCCAATACATTGTGCCCATAAAATGAAATCTACTCAGTGGTAAAAACAAGGAAACTCTATAGACATGAAGAGGCAAAGAGAAAACTTAATGTGGATTATTAGATGAAAGACAATTTGAAAGGCAACATACTATATAAATCACTGGAGGTAGTGGAAGGATCACTCAGCTAGGGTTTGAGAGGTAGAAGGTATAGATCAATATAGAACAAAGTATTATTTGGGATGGGTGACTAATGTAAACGATGCTAGTATGGTAGACATATAGAACAACATACAAATCATCATGCTCAAAAATGAGCAACATCTGCAATGAATCTAATGTAAACTATAAAAAATGCATTCCCTCTTGACACCTGTTAAGGTTCTCAGTAGTGACAAACTCATACCTCTTGGGAGGAATCTTAATAACATGAAAGTCTATATGCAAGCAGGAACAGAAAACATGGTAATTATTAATTTTTGCTAATTTAGAGTCTATTTCTGCCTATTTGGAGGTGTGCAGATACTACATTACAGTACTCTGTTGAAGACAACGTGAAAAGCCAAGTTTGGTAGCTCAGGCATGTAACTCCAGCAATTTAGACAATGTAGTATAGGAGGCTGAGGCAGGAAGATTACTGTAATGCTCAGTCTGACTTGGAATAGATTACTAGTTTCAATGCAGCATGAGCTAGAATATAGTATCCTGTCTCTAAGAAGCAAACCAGCAAGAAACAAATGAAACAGTGTGTTATGATTAGAGGGTTATTTTATCAAGAAGACCCTTCTGCCATGCATCGTTGACTGTCCCATCATATGACAGCAGAACTTGGGAATTTATGAAAGACAACCTGATTGAAAGCAGAAGCAGGGAAATAAAGAAGCATAGAAGTAGAAGTCAACACTCTCAACTTGAACTGCTAAACTTAAACTCATGATGAATATAAAGAGATGGAACAACATCCAAAATGAGCTGTGTAGAGTTGGTGTTTCTGAAACACTGTAACCATCAAGAGAAAACAAGAATTTTTCTTTTAAAGTGAACATGGCACCTTCAACAAGGTCAGGTTTCAGGAAACTATGACTTATAGGCAGAGTACCACCTGGATTCAGTTTCCTTTTTTCTAAGCAGACAAGCACAACAAACAGCTTTTACACTAGAAAAATCTGTTATGCCTATCTATCAATTCATATATCTATCTATCTATCTATCTATCTATCTATCATCTGTCTACCTACCTACCTATCACCCATTCACCCTTATATCCATCTATCTGTCCATCCATCTATCCATCCATCTGTAGGCAACATGTGACCCACATATCCTAAAATACTTCATATCTTCTACTTGTAAAAAATAATAGATACTGATTTCTGATGAAAATAGATCTCAAATCATTGCTTTAGTCTTTTTTAATAGCTCAATGTTATATGTGGCTGAATTGGGACTGGACAGATAGTTTTGTGTTTAAGCCCCATGCTGTTCTTGCCAAGGTCTACGTGTAGTTTCCATATTGGTCAGCTCAAAACCTTCTTTAACTCCAGCTACAGAACATTCAATACTCTCTTCCAACCTTTATATCACATTGCAACCATGCATACATGCAGATGTGCACATGCACACGTGCACACACACAGGCAAAATGATTAAAAAGTAAAAATATGAGAGTCTAGATTATAAAATGGATTTATTAGATAAAATTACTTGAATAGTGATTGAATAATGCCACAGTGGTCAGCTGCATGCCTGGGAGCCAGATAATACTTTGCCTGTTCAGTCCACATAAACTGAAAACAAAGAAAACAATAATGTAGCACTGATCTGAAGTTGAAGACTCAGGAAATCCATAAATAACTAAAGATTGGCGCCTCCATTATAAAGCAGAAACAGCAGGTTTCCACAGGCAATGACTTTAACAACAGGTATATTCACCTGAATACTGGAGCTTGCATGTACTGGTTGGTTACCTTCCTTCCCCATTTGCATCCTAGGCATACTAGAAGGTGCTATCCACATTCAAGATAGCCATCTTTTCCCCTCAGCTGTAACTAGTCTCATAGACATAGCAGAGACTGTTCCATTAATATCCTAGTATCTCCCAATGTAACCAGCATCATCCACCAGTGACACAGCATAGCGTATGAGTCACACAAAACAGCTCAGACTACACTGCAAGAGATCTGCCTCAGATAATGTGAATATAGAATGGTGGAATTATTGGTATCATTTTAGCAACGAGCTGTCACACGTTCCTAATTCTGTCCTTCATAATCACTTTCCTCTCAAGTTTTCTCATGGGAGAAAAAAAAAACAGAAATGTTAAAAAGTCTTTAACATTACCCACAAGGTGAATGAAGATAAGAAAATAGGTTCAATGTTGGAAATCCATTAGATTATATACTATGATAAAACTACTATGACTGAAATGAGCCATATTAACCACACAAAACCCTATCTACTGCACTAAGGAAAAGAAATTCTCAAACAATTTAAGTATAAATGTGAGTTGATACATTCAGGTGGGAGAATAATTTGCAAGTTTGTTATAAAGTTTAAAATATACAGACAAGGTGACCTGAGAGTCTCACTTCCTATTATTTATGATAAACAAAATACTGTGCTACACAATTCCCTGTGTCAAATGGCATGCTATTGTCTGATTTCATTTCTTCTTTATGAAAACTAGATATTGTAATGATTTAAAATAAATAGTAATTTCCATGGAGCAGGTTTTTGAGGAAAATGGATAATATAAGTAACATTTTGGTGGAAAGGAGACAATTCTGCATTCTCACTGTGGTAATGTTTATATTATTTGTAAATGTGTTGTAATGAGTAAAATTGTACCCTAAAAATACTTAGTTTAACTGTAGCAATTTCTAAGATAAGCAGTAATGTTATTTATAAAATTATTTGTAATTTCTAAAATAAAAGCAAACAAGTGAAATTAAATAGTTGCTGTTAACATTAGTTTTGCTATAGTCAATCTAAAACATTTGATTGCTCAGAAAACAACAGAATAGCTAGTCTGCAAGTAATAAAATGTACATTTATGAGAAAATTATGATCAGTATTCTTATAAATGTCAATAAATCACTTGGCTGTAAAACTACTGTCAAGTGACTTATAAATACAAAGAATTGTTTATTATACTTGTATATAGTTATGTAATAAATTGGGGCTGAACATGAGTCTTCATTTTTTGAGCATTTTGCTGTCATGATGGCTCATGTGATTAAACATGCTATATAGGGTTCCTTGTCTAGGAGATCTAAGATATCTAAGAATCGTCTGGCATTAATGCTAATCTGTAGGTAAGATAATTCAAGCCCCTTCAAAATGAACCTTAGTATCCGTATCCTTTCATCATAAAGCCCTCTATAGAAACATCCCAGGAGACATGAAAACAAATACTGCTAGAGACACGTTAAAGCTCATGTTCTGGAAGCTGCTATGTGTCATTTTATCAAACGCTGTTATTCAAACCAATCCACAAGATGACAGTGTATGCAAGAGATGATGAAGCAGGCTGTACCCCACACTGCAAAAGCCACAAAGCAATGTGGGCTGTTTTTCTATGTACCATTTCTTTGTTCTTTCTTTCTCTGTTTTTTCTCTCCCTTTTTCTTTATATCTGCTCGCCTTTTTTGTTTTCTCCCTCTCTTTTTCCTTTTTCTTTTCTTTCTTTTTCTTCTTTTGTGATAGGGAAAAGTAGTTTAACTTACTAAGGGCACATTACCAAATAACATGTAGTAGGAGGCGCTTGTTCACTTGTTCGGATCCCAGCCGCCCAGACTCCCGAAATAACCACACAGAAACTATATCAATTAAATCACTGTTTGGTCCATTAGCTCTAGCTTATTATTGGCTAACTATTACATCTTAACTCATTTCCATTATTTTATATTTTACCACGAGGCTCATGGCCTACCGGCAAGGTTCCAGCAACACCATGGCCTCTCCTTGACTTTGGCGCATTTCTCCCAGCATTTAGTTTAGATTTCCCAGCCTGACTACATTCTACCTTGCTATAGATTTCAAGCAGTTTCTTTACCAATGGTATTCACAGCATACAGAGGGGAATCCCCCATCAAACATGTAAAGTAGGAAATCAGATGTGAGATCTTTCTCAACACTGTAAGATAAAAGTCCTTTTCTTTCCCTCAGACTGTCCATCATCTTTTTTTATTTTTAATTTCATTTAAAAATTCTTTAAAAATAAAGACATAAACATTCTTACTGAGAATTTCATACACATATATAATATGTTGTGATCCAATCCTCTTTCTTATTTCTCTCCTATCCCTTGTCACTAATTCCCCCCACATTCACATATTCTTTTTTAAAACACACTTAGTCTACTTAATACTGCTGCCTATGTGTATTGAGGTAGGCTCTCCAAGGCAAAAGCCCTGAAGAAATCTGTTTATCCTTCTCCAGCAACCATCTATCGCCAATAACTCTTCAGCTAGTGGGTGGAACTGCATAATCCTGATTGATGTTGGAATTTTTGCCTTGCTGGACCCTGTGCAGCTCTTGTGAATGCAGTCAGAGTCCCTATGAAAAACCATGCAATGGCTCTGTCTTGTCCACCAAATCCCAATACTCAGAGATGCTATCAGCATGTACAGTCCTATCTGGACAGCTGTGCTTCCCCTTAAGAATCCACTTTATCTTGTAGCAGCTTTTATTGTTGTTCTTGATTTTTGGTTGCAGATTTGTGGCAAACACCAAGCTCCTTACAAGACTGATTTGATGATCTTATAACACCTAAAGTTTCAATTTATCTTAGAGGGAAAAAAAGTGGGGGTCACATTAACACAGGAATGAAGCTCATTAAGTTCAGCCTGTTTTGGTTGGGAACTGAAAATAGTATTCCTCACTTTTATTTGTCAGCTAAAAAGAGAAATCTCATGATTAAAGAGTTTGAGAATTAGTTAGATTGTGCAGAAGGTGTTAACTCCTTTTCCTAAAGGAAGTCATTTTTCAAATTTCCATTTTTAGAATTGCTTCTCCCCACATCTTCCTTTCAAGTGTCTGTTCAATCCTCACTTCTACTTCCCTTTACCACATTATTTTTTATTCAATTTTATGAATTATTATTATTGTAAATTATGTATTTAGTACATGGAGGGTGTGTGTTTATACTTATCAGTGCTACTGTGCAAATGATGAAAACCAATGCTGATAGAGGAGCCTCACACATTTCCACAGCCTTACATAGATATTCAAATATCATATGAGTTTATCTGCCCCTTTTCTTTTGCAGTATCAATGTATATCAAGGGATTGCTTCTATGCATTACATAGTTCAGAAATAACAGCTGTAAGTAGAACTATGAAGTGACTCTCTTTTCTCAATGGTGTGTTGCACCTAACATTATAGTCAATTATTTTGCTTATTTCTACTCTCAAAGGGCTGCTCTGATTAATGATATATTTTCTGTTAAATATAATTAAGATATAGTGAACCAACTTAAGTGATAAAATTAGCAATTTTACCTTACATTACTTGTAACATGAGGTCCTTGCTTGTTGGGATGTCTGTCCTGCCCAGTTCCCACAGCAGTAAATCCCAAAGAAGATCACACACAGGTCTACATTAGGTTATAAACTGATTGGCCCATTAGCTCAGGCTTCGTATTAGCTCTTATAACTTATATTAAGCCATTATTCTTATCTATGTTAGCCACATGGCTCAGTACCCTTTTCAGCGGGGCAGGTCACATCCTGCTTCTTCTGTGGTCTGGGCAGGACTGGGGAGAGAGCTTCCTTCTTCCCAGAATACTCCTGTTCTCATTGTCCCACCTCTAATTCCTGTCGGGTTATCCCGCCTATACTTCCTGCTTGGCTATCAGCCAATCAACGTTTATTTAAAATATAATTGACAGAATACTGACAATTCTCCCGCACTAATTACTTATATAGAAGAAATTTTAAACATGATGGTTATATAGGAAAATCAAAGACAATGTTGGAAATTAAAAAGAAAAAGCCTCCCAGGAGGCACATTTTTATTAAGAGGCCTGTTTGTGAAAAGCATTTTTTCCTTTAATCTGAGCTTAGACAAATTTTAACAAGATGTGTCACAGCTCAGCTCATAATTCCTATTGCAGCTCTACCTTAGCTTTGAATATATTGACACTCTCTCTAGTTTGATAACCAAGCCCCGGTGCCCATAGAGTGTCTCTTTTGTTTTTTGTTTGTTTGTTTGTTTTTCTCTAATTAACTTCCAGTTTCATAGAGTTATATGATATACTGAAACAAAACAAAACATCTGGCTCTAATAATGGGATGTTTTCCTATTGCTGAGCCATGACTGCTTAGGAATATTCTCACCACAGCCCAGGTGACAGGAACAACCGGTGAGCAGGGACCTGCAAAGGACCTTTGGACGTTTAGCCACATTTCAGCATAGAAAAACAATTTCTGCAACACCATATCAATGAATTTATTGGAGTGCAAAGTTGCTGTGGCTACTTTAGAATTATTTTAAGGCCAACTAAACAACATTATTTCTTCATTTAACCAAAGTCCTTACTTTTCTCTACATAAAATTGCAATTTTCACTCTGCAAAGCACAAAATGTTTAGCTAATAAGCACCACAACTCCTTTAAAAGGAAATAAAAAAGACCTTATTCTTTATCAAGATGTCCCCATTTTTTTCTCTGCATTTTGCTTAAGTTACACCATTTCTAAGAGTCCCTGAGACTAAGCCACAATGCCCAGAGACTGCATGATCAATAGCTAGCCCAGGGTCCTATCTGTTCCCTGTGGTTTATTCATTCCATGGCTTTATTCAGACACCCTGGAGTCATTTCAAACTGTCAATATCTGCCGAGCTTGGCTTTGTCTAAAATGCCCATGTTTTGTTGTTATGGATTTTTGTTAAGCCAAATTTCTTGCATCTAGTATTCTAAGTATCCCTTTGCTTAACATTTGCTTCTGTGTACTTTCAGGGAAAGGACGGAAGTGGTCAATACCTTTTTTTTTTCAATACAGCTGGAATCTTCTGAATACTGATACCTTGGTCTATGGTATTAATTATGTCTGGTGACTTTGTGTGAGGAAGAAAGCATTGACGTCCTCTTTTACTGAATGCTACAAATGCAAGCATGGTGCACCTAAAAAAGAAACAGACTTTTCAAAATGACTTCAGGCTTTTATTTGCTGTAACTATCCAGTAAAACTTGAGCTAAAGAAAGCAAAATAAACTGTACATTTGACAGAACAATTGATATTTGGCAGTCTACTTTTACAGAGAAGTTAAAAACAAGTAAAAAAAGTAAATTTGTTGTGAATAACAAAACACACACATGCACAGCACACAAAAACATGATTTGCAGATATCTCTCCTATCTCAGATTCTATAAATTCCTCTCTACAGAAATACTAATTGTATTTAATTCTATTGAAAAAGATAAATCAGGGAAATAAGTCAAATTTTACAGAATCATCCTCACTGCAACATTAAATGCATTTCACCAGATAGTACTTTCAAAACTGAAGAAGCAGATGCAATGTTTCTCTGCTCTGTCCTTATCAAACAAGATTTTATCAAAATGCAATTTTAACTTCTTGAGTTTCTGAGATATTTTTCTCTATTCATTTTCACTCCTTATACATTAAAGTTTTATTTGTCTTTGTTTAAGACAGGTTCTCAGTATGTGGTCCTGGCTGCTGTGAAACTCACTTTGAAGACCTGGAAAGCCTTGAACTCAAAGTGTGCCTCTCTGCCCACTTCAAGCACTAGAATCAAAGACATGGACTATGTGCCTGGCTATAAAATACAGTATTCTTATGAATAAATATACGCAAATATTCTATGGGCTATTTTCTATGCTAACAAATTACAACAAATGAAATGATTTGTTTGGCACACAATAATCTTCAGAACAAGGAAATGTAGAAAATAAGATAATTCATTAAGTTGATGCTATTTGCCCTAGGGATCGAAAGGTTGTTCAATCATTACTGCTATTCATGATTTCAATCACAGACTAGGTTCTGATTATATAAATATGTTTTAATCTCAAGTATGTTACTGCTATGTTATTTTCATTTGGTATCTCAATCTGTTGACTTTGCTTTACTTTGGAGATAATTTTAAACATTCCAGTGTCTCCATCTTAAATAAGCCAATTAAAAAAGTGGCTGATGGTAAATATGCCAATTACACTGTAGACTCCTAGTTCAGGAAACAAATCTCAACTAAGACAACTACAGTCTACTTCCTAAAGAATGATTTCAAAACTATTCTTCTAAAGAGGAGATTCTCTTGTACTCTTCTTTTTGTATAGTTCCAGGATTATTTGCATCTGAAGTATGGATGCTTGGGCACTTATGGCAGAATTTGACCAAGACTCCAGCACTATTTTGTGATTAAGCCTCAGTGGTTCTGACTCTGGCTTCCTGTGTCTCTTTGTCAAAAATCTCATGAATAATATTAGAGTACTTCTTTGTTGTTGGGCAGTACTGCTGTTCCAGGCTCATCTTGAATGTGTACAAAAACTGCTGTAGAATAAGTCAGTTCTGTTTCTTCCTATTGAACTAAGCTCTGGATATTCGGCTTGCTTTTCTTACTGTTTCATGCTTGCATCTACATATTTCCACCTGATAATGCACGTGATCAGTGTGAGATGTAGTCCTGAGAGTGGAGTTCTCATAGTTGGACAGGTTCTCTTCAAGACTAACGAGTGCTGTGGGACAATGGTCTTTTATCCTGTCACTTGTATTATTTTTAATAAAATGCTAATTGGCCAGTAGCCATGTAGGAAGTATAGCTAGAGCAACCAGGCAGGAAGTAGAGGCTAGGTAATGAGAATTTTGGAAAGAAGGAAGTTTAAGTACACAGTCACGACCCAACCTCAGAGGAAGCAAGATGTGACTGCCTTGCCAAACCATGTGGCTAACTCAGACAAGATTATGGGCTAATGTAAGTTATAAGAATTAGTAAATAAGAAGCATGTGCTAATGGGCCAATCAGTTTATAACTAATGTAGACCTCTGTGATTCTTTGGGACTGGGCAGGACAGAAAACTCAGTCAACAAACCAGAGATCCCACAACTTAAAGACATGTTGTGAACTAACAAGATAGGAGATTTTCTATAAACCAGGGGACAACTCTTCACCAAAAGCAAATCTGCCAGCCTCTTGATGTTGAGTTAAATGACCTCCAAAACTGAAAAGTGAATTTCTGCTATTTAATTCACACCATCCATTGCATTTTGTCCAAACTGTCTGAGCTCATTAACACATTATTCAATATATAACTTTGAATGAAGAAAGGGAAAAGAGTCGGAGCTCTAATTGAGTTGAGCTCTAACTTGTAGAGCATTGATGTGTTTGTTAGTTCAATACCCAGTGCTACATAAATTCTTCGTGGTGACTAACGCCTATAAAACAAGTAGTTAGTGATGGCAACAGGAGGAGCAGAAGTTCTAGAACATACTGAGCTACACTGTGAAGTAAGTCTGGTTTATAGGGACTTTGTCTGAAAAAGAAAGGATTAATTATGATCTTCTTCCTGTTTAAGATTGTGGTGTAAATCACTACCCTGAGTAACTCGATGACTTCATTTTTCTTTTCCCACTTCAGAGAAACTGTAAAAGATAAAAGATATCTTACTTCATTGAGATATCATCAAATTATGCTATTTTACCAAAGTTTTTGGAGAGTAATTGAAAAACTTTTCACTCATAGAGACCACCACAGTGACTAAAAATAACATATATAAATGAAATGTTAGATATTTAAGATTAAACAAAAGTGGTGGCATAAGACAGTTTCTTTATGTGTCATCCAAATATTAGAAATATATGCAGCACGGTTGACAACATTAAAATTAAAAAATAATATATTTAGATTATTCCAAATTCTCTTTGAGAAATAAGTATAAGATAGCAGATGAGATCTACTTTACTAAAATAGACTACATAATTGTGAGTCTTTTTGTACAGATACTGAACAGAGGTACCTTGACATAAGATAATGCCATGGCTTCTCTTTTTATAGATACTTCAGTGAAGGGCTCAGTGACACTAACATGAATGAATAACTGTAGTCCTTGTACTCATCCAGCCCTGGTCACTTTGGATTTAGTTGATTCAAGGAAAATTTATTATTATGTTTTATCTTATGTTTACTTAAAACAGTGCTACCATGCTGACTAACCATTGAGATGATTAGCTGTCCCCAAACACATTTTACTACTAAAGTCAAAGGAATAAAATTCCTTTAAATTAAGGTGTCAATTGTCGATTTGTCCTGATGAGTTCTAGAAGTCTGGGAATGTTCCTAAGTACATCAAGAAAATGTTAAAGCTGGGAAGGACTCAGTAACAAAGTAATTTCTATTTATGCAGCATGGTCAAGGCCTGAGTTTTCATCTTCAATGCCAACAGCAAAAAACCCAAACAAAACAAAACAAAATAAGTTAAAACAAAAAAAACGAAAACCCCCAAAACAAAATAAACCCAAGAAACAAAACAATAATTAAAAAACAATAAAACTTCATCCTACCTCCACACAAAACCCATAAAATACTGCAGTTTTCTCCAAGATTAGCTAATCAACAGAGTCATAAAATAATTTGGTATTACTTTAGATTATGATTAGTGTCAAGTCACAGTAAGGATGTTTTCTACAAATTTTTAAAATAAAAAAAAAATCAGTGATTGATTTAACTGTATACATAAGCAGAAAATGCATGTAAGAATTAGCAATGTATCCTGTAAGCTTTTTTATGATAATATTGTTTTAAAAACCTATCTTTATTAGCCTCTATCTTTGCTTTCTCATTTCAACATTTCACACAGTAAATTCCTTCTCTTTTAAGTAGCTCTCAGGGCTTCTGTTCAGGGATGGAGATATTTCTAGAGGGTCTTTTAGTATACAGGATTGTTTTACCTATCCTGAATTTTTTGTTTTTCCATATGAAGTTGAATATTGTGCTTTCAACGTCTGTAAACAATTGTGTTAGAAATTTGATGTGGATTGCTTTTGATAGAATGACCATTTTTACCATTAATCCTATCAATGAGCAGGGGAGATTTTCCATCTTTTGGTTTCTTCTCCAATTTCTTTTTCAAAGACTTGAATTTTTTGTCATATGTTTCTTTCATTGCTTGGATAGAATTACCCCAAGATATTTTATAATTTATGGCTATT
This sequence comes from Ondatra zibethicus, assembly GCA_004026605.1. Taxonomy (NCBI): domain Eukaryota; kingdom Metazoa; phylum Chordata; class Mammalia; order Rodentia; family Cricetidae; genus Ondatra; species Ondatra zibethicus. Next base: position 25,925 of record PVIU01005933.1, read on the forward strand.
GTAAAGGCTGCTGTTTCCCTGATTTAAAACAAAGAACTCAAGAAACTGGACATCAACAAACCAAATAACCCAATTTAGAAATGGCATACAGATATAAGCAGTATATCAATGTGGTCCATTTACACCATGGTGCTTCCCGGTTGTTAAAAACAATAGCATGAAGAGATTTGCAGGCAAATGGAGGGACCTAGAAAAAGTCATCCTGAGTGAGGTAAGTAACAAAGAGGGCTCAAAAGGGGATGCATGGATCTCCCTGGGGAAAGGAAATAGAATAGATATTACAGGTGGACTGGGAGCAAGTGGACGTGAGAACAGGGGAGGATCAGGCAGGAAGAAGATGGAGAGAAAGAGTTCTGGGAAAGACAACTGAAATTTGCAGGCCTTATAAGATGAGCTAGAAACCTAGTATAACGGAATCAACAAACTTGGTTTCTCTGTGTTTTAGTAGTTCTTTCATGGTGACCTATATAAAACAAAGACTTAATTAATTATTCAAAGATTTTTCACAACAGTGAGGCATTTTAAGTATTTATAGTAATCACTTTGGAGTTTAATTAAATGTATAAAAAGTTTTGAAACTGGTAGCATGTTGACCTAGTCCTATCTCTTTTATAAATTATTTTCAACTCTGTCTCATGTGACTTTGTTCTTCCTTTCTGTTCCCATTTATAAAGAAAAAAGAGACCAAATACAATCACTTATCCTATTAGAATCATTGGAATGTCTATTTTATTATACTGTTGATTGCACGAATGTGTCTTTCTTGATATTAAAATAGATGTCTTGGGAAAATGGAATTTTACCTTTAGGTCACTTAGCATGGAACAGTCTCCAGTTAACTGGAATTCATGATAAAAAGAATCTATGGGGAAATGGTGGTTGGTCTCCCCAAAATCTGAAATGTCAAAAGGTGACTATGTTCCAAATATTTTAACAATCTCCAAACTGCTTGTTAGTTCAAGGCTGAAAATAGCCTGGATAACAGATGTGAAAATAAAGGCTTCTTCAGCTTATGGTACCTTTGGGAAAACAGGTATGTTATTTTTACTAGGCCATGGAAATCATTAAAATAGATGATGCTATCATTATAACAATTTCCTCTAAAACACTAGGAAAGCTATTTCATCTGTCATCTTCCCTTTCAGAGGCGATAATCCTCCCATGCTTTGCTCTCTTTGTTGAAATCTAAGTAATAAAGTAAGATAATGAGACTGCCTGTTTACAAACTTGAAGTATCTTAGAAATAAATTAAATTAAATGTGTTGAGGTTGTTTAATATACATTTGTCTGCACTAATTCTAAAGGCAAACAAAAAAAATATAATCCTTCATTCTGCTACAGAAGACTTGAAGTCATGAAGAACAAATTATTTTTTAACTAACACAATACATACTTTTATTACAATAAGGGTCACATTTTAATACTTCAAAGATGATGTATCTTGTGATCAATGATGACCTATGTCAAATAATAAATCTAAAGTACCACAAAATACTGTTGTCTTACACCATCATCCATTAGCTCATTTTCTGGTCAAAACAAATAGAACAAACTGATTTCATCTATAGAAACACACTTCTGCATTCTGTAGAGTTGTGGTAGAGCTGCCAATCAAAAGTCTTGTGCTTCTATCAGGACATCATTTCTTTATGTAACAGTTACTGGAATGTACTCCACGAAGAGGAAAGTAAAAGTCAAAATTTTATCTGTGGCAGTCCAGCTTCCTAGACCCTGTTAGCTTTCTATACGTTCTCCTGCAGGAAAGCTGATTTTCTAAGTTTTCAGTTTATCTGAGCACCTCCTTCAGGTCACCAATGAAATCTGCATACTTAGTTGAGAAACAGTTCTGATTGCTTGAAGCCAAAGAACTTTAGCTAAAATGTTAGATGCACATTAACTTAAAAATCTCAGGAAAAAGAGAATGCAAGCAGCATGGAGACTCATTTGCGTAGCTGCAATAAGGTCTCCAAGGCTGGAGGTTAACATGCAAGAAAGTGCATTTTCTTATAATTCTGAAACTTTGGAGTCTGTGATCAAGAGGTTGATAGGGTTGATTTTTTGTTTCTTTGGTTTTCTGAGACTTCTTCAGTCTTGTAGGTTGTTCGCAGCTATCTTTTTTTCCATGTCTCTGCATGTACATTGCTTTCTGACCGTGTGTCTATATATATAATAGTAGTCTTTTTAATGTCTTCTTTATACATTAATTGATAAAGACCATATCATCAAAGGCAGTCATATTCTGAGACATGAGAGTCTTAAGATTTTAAAATATAACTTTTAGGGAAATAATTCAGGAGTAAGAGAAACTAATGGGGATGGGCAGAGCTACCATTACTTTTCTTACTTGGAAGTTATTTTCCTAGGGAACCTCTAACTGAGAAAATGAGAGAATGTGAGGCAGGTGAATTTGAAACAGTACTAAGCAAAGTTTTTCTGTAGGTATGATGGGATCACACAAGTTAAAATTGTACAGAGAAATAGTAATATTTGTGCTTGTTGATTAATGCAATAATTCATTGCTTGGAGTAAGGTTTGAAAATGTGCTTAATTTATATGTTTGCCATTAGTTTTAATTAAATAAATCTTATACTTCAATATCAGAAATAATAATTTTAAAAATCTCTGAAGCTCTCTGTCCTTGGAAATAGACATACTATTCATTCTCCCTTTGGGTTTTATTGAAAACCCAATGGTTAGTTTAACACATAGGGAGCTACCAAAATTGTTGGGGTTTTTTGCAATTGCTTTGAAATATTTTTAAATAGAACACCCCATGCATTTACTTTACATCATTACTTGGTTTTATGAAATCATAAGTTTAATAAGCATTTAATGAACTTTCAGAAATGCAAAGGAAATTCAATGCCAAATGCTAGATACTAGATGTGTCTAAGTTATTTGGAGGAATAAGAATGGAAAGGAGCAAATCGAAAAGGTTAAAAACATTAGTAGAAATTTGATTGTAAGAAGAGGCTGAAGCATTGACTCATAGATATGTGTGCCACTGTAAGGCTCATTTACAGATACCTAAAACGAAATAGGAAATTTAATCAATATTCACACAATCCTATTGCTATTTATTTGAAATCATCTGAGTTGTTCTATGTCTCTAGTCTGTACTCAGAAGCTTACTTCTTACACATTTAAGATTTTTCTAGAAACATAATAGTGGACTTTACACTTTACAACATTTATGTAGAGTCATTGATCTAAGGATATTGACCATTATGATTTATCCGTTATTGTTTTTTGTTTGTTTGTTTGTTTTACAAGACAGGATTTCTCTGTAGCTTTGGAGCCTGTCCTGGAACTAGCTCTTGTAGCTCTTGTAGACCAGGTTTGTCTTGAACTCACAGAGATTCATCTGTGTCTGCCTCCCAAGTGTTGGACGCTGCCTGCCTCAGCTACTGTTATTTTTTTATTGAACATACAATAGAGATTTGACAAGCTTTTTCACCACATTACATATGACCACTAAATTAGAATTCGATTACTTCAGTATTTCCCCTCATTTCATTTCATCCTATGGTCTGTGTTTCAACAGTTTTGAGTTCTATGATTTTTTTCTTAGGTACAAAGTACAATGATAAGTCAGAAGATTAAGCTACTTAATCGTAAGAAGTTTAGGTATACTGTACCTTCAGTACCTAATTGTGATCCAAACCACACATTTCATGGGCCTTATTCCACTGGATACCAACCATTGCTCTCAAAGTATACCTGAAGCTCCTGAAGTATTCCTTTAAAAAGTACAAGTGACACATATTCAAATAATAAAACATTTTCTAACAAGTCTTTATGTGGTCAATAAAGAAAGCCTTAATTAAAAATGGATATGAAGAGCTCTTTGCCACAAGTTGTTCACATTTTTCTCAAAAATATATGAAGCACATCAAAGAAAAGTAATCAACATTACTGTGAAACTCAACACAATCAATTTCTTTCCTGCAGTTACTCTCCCAGAAAGAGTTTGGCTTCAATCTCTATTGATGGATAGGCTCTTTGAACTTGGGAAAATTGCACGCTGATTATTTGAACTATTTAAAATAGAAAGGTCCATCTTGGGATTGGCTATACAATCATCATTTCCCATTAGTGATACTGCTTTGATCTTGATTAATCATCACAGATTTGTAGAGATGCAATCTAAAGAAGAGACTGTGTGTGATATGGAGATTCGCAAGTTATCCTAATTTGTAACTGTAATGGTCTGTCCTGTCCCTTTAAGAGACAAGCCCTACTCACTCACTCCCCTGTCCACTAACTGAGGTAAGCTGATCTTTGCTTCTAGCCTGAATCCTTTCTTTTCTATCTCTCTCCCAAAGAGATAGCTGCTTCTGTGGCTTCTCTCCTCTCCCCCACTCTTTCTGCTCTTCCCCTATCTCCCTTTCTCCCCTTTACCCTTACCTCTCCATAACCCACTAAATAAATAGAATGCTCTTCTACATGCCCTGAGGTGTTTGCTGGCATTTGTGCTCTCGCAGGTTTTCACTTTTTCAGATATGGTATAAACACGCTGCTCGTGTCCCACCAGCTCCTCTTTTCCTCAAATTGTCTCTGCCACCACTACTACTACCAACAAGATTGGTTGGATCTATGAGGTGGCTGTTTTCAGTTCCAACCTTTGCTCCCCTACCACAGCTTGTGGTGAGGGGGCTCAACAACAGGAGGGATCACACATCTAGGTCTCTCTTCTAGGCAACATGTGACCACTGCTATTTTGACTGAGGTCAGGTGACCTTACCACCGTCTTAACTGAGGTCAGGTGACTTCACAGCCATCTTAACTGAGAGCCTGATCAAGTGATCAAGTTCTACCATCTTTATTGAGGTATTCCCTGCCTGGTTCCCCGGTGTTCACTCTGTTACATAGGTGACCTTACCGCCATTTTGACTGAGGTCGGGTGACCTTACTGCCATCTTAACTGAGGTCAGGTGACTTTACTGCCATCTTAACTGAGAGCCAGGTCAGGTGACTTTACTGCCATCTTAACTGAGAGCCAGGTCAGGTGACCAAGTCTTGCCATCTTTACTGACATAAACCCTGCCTGGTACCCTGGTTTACTTACATTTTCGTCTTTAAATTCCTCTTGCTGACTCTGTTACATGTGTGTTTGTGCAGAGACATGCCTTTGTTAAGGCCCACCAAGAGCATCCACTTCGCCCAATTCCTGTTCACTGTGTGTGTGTGTTGCATACATGTGATTTAAATGCACCTATGTTTACTACTAAATGTTATAATTGTCTCTTTATTGTATCTCATTCCATGTTTTAAACTGGTATGTACTTTTAAGTCTCTTACAAAAATACTTTATATTTAATCCAACCCTCATTTAAAATACATTAAGCTGTTCTCTACTATTGCCAGTTCTGCCATGAGCCTTTAATTGCAAGCAGTTTTTTTCTTCCTTCTGTCTTTTTATGAGTGTAAATCTTACCTGTCAATGCAGTCAAGCTCGGACCCAGCTCTCCAGGCAGATTCAATTCTGTAGTTACACCTGATAAACAGCCCCATCTGCTCAGAGATCTGGGGAATATGGCATTTAAATAATTAATTATTAAAAAAAACTTTTCATAACAAATTGAAACAGGTTGACTTTTAGCAGTACACTCTACTTCCTCCAAAGAAGACAGAAGACAAATGGGCACAAAACAATGTCGATCTGCAATTCACCGCCAAGTGCTGACCACTGGGTGAAACTGACTTTCATCTAAACTGAAGATCACCAGATATAAACAGAATCACTGGAACCAATAGCCTAGCTGCTCAGGTCAAGGTAGGCTTGTTTTCCTATAGATATTTTATCCCACAGGATCTTCTGGAGCCTGGAAGGTGCTGCACTAAACAGCAAAAGAAAAATACAACCCTCAGCAACCATGGAGGACCCTGAGAAACAGCTCTAGGTGTCATCCAAGTAAGTTCTCTGTCTTTTTAAATCAATAACTCAAGTAAAATTTTATCCTTCTCAAAGATCTCTAATGTAATTTGACAGCTGAGAGGTTTTGTTGTTTAAAAGGATAGACAACCGAACAAATTTTAATTAAGCACAAATACAAGTGATTAAGGCATGTACCTATACATTATAAAGGTGTGAAGACAAGTACATGCTATCAAATTTCTCTCTCATGCTGCCTTTCATAGTCTTAAAGATACTTTTCATTATGCAAAAATATCTGTTACAGTCATTATGATATAAATATGCTGATGATGTAAGTCACAAAACAATCCCACACCAGTTCAGAGTTATGAATAATAAAAGGGTTATTTATTTAAGGGGGAAACTTACATATCACTGTCCTAGATAACAGTTTGCTGCATGAACAGGAACAGAGTCTAGCAGCTGGAAACATGAGTTGGAAGCAAGAGAGCAGGCATATACTTTGAAACTGCTTTTAGAGTATCAGAGACCACACCCAAGTGGGCTGGTATCTTCAAGGCTATTGGCTGAAGAAGTGGAATGTGCTCTCACAGCATCTTCCCCTTTTGTTTAACAAAGAGAGTTCCAAACCCAATACAAAACTATATACACTAGGAACAGATATCAAGTATAATTAGAATTGCAAGTGGCATAAACAATATTAAGCAAGGAAGTATGGTAAATGTTTTAATAAACATGCTATCCTAAGGATTCTAAATCTTGTATAGGAAATGGTTTTGCTAGACCATAAGAGTACAGTAACTATGACTATCTAATATTCAACCCCATCAAAGGACTGAGAAATAAGATAATATTACTGGAGCAGGCAGGAAGTACAATCAAGCAGCTTCCAAAGTGAGCAATATATGACAGAGACAATTAGCTACCCAAGCAATCACCCAAAGTTTCATTTTGCAATGTTGAAACATCCAACTTTGGCTGAGGCCTAGCATAACTGACTGACCATTTTTAGAGGCAGGAAATTTTTCAGAACTGTCTTAGCCTGTCTTGGTAAGATTTGACAGTCTTTTTACTTGTGTCCTGACTATCCATTTCAGATACCATGTACTTGATCAGTAGTTGAGGTATGGGCAGTTCCTTGCCCAAAGGCCAATTGTACCAAGAAGAAAACAGACTCTGAGTGGAGTGTCATTGGTGCTCAACATTCTCTTGGGAATAGATTGGTGCTGTCAAAAGTAATCATATCTCAAGTCAACAGAATCATAAGTTATTTAAATGCCATGTTCTTCATATCCTTGAAGTGCTTGAAGATTAACTATCTAGGCAGAATACTACCTCTGTGTATATAAAGAACCTAATTGATCTGACTGTATGCACAACAAACATGAACAACTACTGACCTATAATATTTAATACCTGTATAACTTAAAGACTAAAACTTAATGTCAGAATATTAAATATTCTGTAAACAAATGTGCAACAAATGAGGACAATGACCTCAAAATGTAAACAATCTATAACTATCTTGATCAGAGATAGGAGTAATATATAATACAATATGAAAGTATATCCTAAAAGTTGTATCAATATACAAAATATCCTAAACAGAGGGAGAAACATGGATACATACAATCTGACAGAGTAAGCTTGCATAGGTGTACAAATAATGTAAACAAATATAACAAATATAATTTGAACTTGTATCAATATACAAAAACTATACCAATGTAATGTGAATTATCCATAAATAATAGCTCACAAGTGTTCACTCTATTGCCTACTATTATTATTCACACACCTTCTTTTTTTGAACAAACATAGTTTTCACCTCAACCCTCTATCTAGTACAAGTAATAATCAACAACCTCTAAACAGTGTGCCCAACCCTATGAACAAACTTTTTGGGGATAGGGGTGTCTTCCTCTAGAATTGTTTCCTGCTGTCAGGGGGAGATGTTCTCAAAAGTGAAACAATGGTTAAGTTTCAAAATTACTGTCTAGTATAGTTGCAAACAATTTCTGAGAAGTCGATAGAGTTTTTTTTTTTTTAATTAAAACATTGCTTGGCCCATTAGCTCAAGTGGCTGCCCCCTCCAACAGATTGGCACCCATGGAGCCAACTAAATCCATGCAAAACCTAAAAGGGATTGAAAAGAAATTCTAGCCAAAAAAAAAAAAATACAGACATTAACACAGCTTCTTGCTGTTTTCTGGTGGCTTGCTGCACTTCCTTTAAGAAAGATATTCCTGATTAAGCTGTAGCAGGAAAAAAAGCCATGGCTGTTTTTTAAAATGCTGGCTTTCTGGGCTATGCTTCCAGAGTGACCTCTGGCTCTTTCTGGAGATGGAGCATTTGAGTGGGGTTTGTAAGTAGACTTCCTTGATGGCAACCTGGACCAGCTTTGTGCCTGAAACTGGGGTGGTGTGTGTGGCCACACAAAAATGGAAAATTCACAGAGAGTCTGGATTAAGTAAATTATTGTGTTATCTTTGAATTTTTGGCTATGAAGAAGTTAAGTACAGAGAGACATTTCATTGTATGGACTGCTAAGTTAAACCAACATAAAGGTATCTTGATTCCAAAATTGGAGTCTAAGGATATTTTGCTTTGGAAAAGAGGGTCTTCTTTTGTTTTCACAGAAGATGAGAACCTGTGGATTGCTTCCACATCAATATGTTTGATGGAACAAGACCCCGAGAAAGGTTGCTGTAAACACCCCCACAAAGAAAATACTTTGCCCAACAAACATCAGGAAGAAGCTTGGATAGAACTGAGCCCATATTTCCAAATATTGTTTGTAAATGTTTCTTTACATTGAAAGGGGGATATGCTGCAGAGATGTATAGTTTGCATTGGTATGAATCTTGCTTTATTGATACAAATTTAAGGTCAATTTTGTTATATGTATATTTCTGCCCTTGATTAAGATATTGTGTTTGTGTAGTTCATTTAAATATGTAATATATAATTAAGAAATATAGCTTAATAGAGGGTCATCTATAATAGTCAAGATTGTAGTCATGTTGTTAGATTTTCTAGATGTATTTCAGATGGATAGGGATTCTTCAAATCTTTCAGAGACTTTCAGAATATGACATAAAATGTTTTAATAACTTAGGACTTTTCATGACAATGAGACACATCTGCTACTGTCAGCACAAACTACTTCAAAAGAAGATGGACATTGAAGAGACCCTTTATGGCATTGGTTAGACATTTGGACTAGAAACTGTTCTTGCCTGAACTGCTTGACTGGACTTGCAGAACCCACAGAGAAATGACTGCTGAACTTGCCTAAAGGTGAGATGGTCCTTCAGGGTTCTTGCTTCATGAAAGAGTCTACCAGACATTATGCAGGACACAGAAGAAAGTGCCTGAAAATTGCCAATATAGGTGGAATTATCTTTGAAATTTCCTGGTTCATGGAAAAGTCTGCTCGATATTATGGGCCTGCAGGCTAAAGATGTGTGTTCCAATGGTATGGAAGAACTTTGGTTGATTGTCCAGGCAGGGAGATGTATCTGTCAATTCTAGAGTTTTGGGAGTTGCTTACAATAGACTTCCTTTTTACTAGGTAATATTATATCCTTCTGGAGTCTTTGATGGAGTTGAAGAATAGTTATAGCTATAGCTTTCCTTAGTTATGATAAAAGATAAAGTAAATAGAAATATTGTAACTATAAATCTTGATAAGTTATATGTAATCTTATTATATTAAAGTTAAAGCCTTCCTTTTTGTTTAAACAGAAAAGGAGAAATGGTGTGGGAGGTCCTTCTTTCTATGTGTTGCTTTTATTGGTTAATGAATAAAGAAAATGCCTTGGCCTGTTGATAGGGCAGAACTTATGTTGGTGGGGAAAACTAAATGGCATGCTGGGAGAAATGAGGCAGGGTCAGGAGAGAAGCCATGGAGCTGCTAGAGACAGACGCTGGTAGAAACTTTAGCTGGTAAGCCACAGCCCACGTGGCTCTACACAGATTCATAGAAATGGGTTAAATTACTCTAAATGTTAGCCAATAAGAAGCTAGAGCTAATGGGCCAAACAGTGTTTTACTTAATATGGTTTCTGTGTGGTTTTTGGTTCTGGGTGGCTGGGACAAATAAGTGGGCCCTCCCTCCAACAATATGCTGCTGTTTAAAATTTATGTCTTCACAAACCCAAAATATTCTTGTGAGTTCCAGGGAGTTGAATTGAAGGATCCAGTTTGAACAGGTCAGATACAGCCCTCTCAATTCCCTGGTTCTAAAATTGTTTTTCCTAAACTTTACTTTGTTTTCTGTTCTGCCAATACCTTAAATAGGTGTAAGAGACACAGACATTTCTGTACCACAAACAGCATACAGGAACAAAGAGACCAGCTACCCCAGGATGTGACCAGTGCCCAGCTTTCTCAGGTTCCCTTCCAAGACAATGCCCACAAATATGCAGGAAGCAGCCTTGAGAATCCATTACCCCAATTCATTTAATCTGTTGCACCTAGCGTCCTGCATTTTTATTATAAAAATGGATGGGAATGTAATGGCCTAACTTGTCTCTTTAAGAGACAAGACCCTTCTACTTCTTCATCCATCTACCAGTGAAGGCAGGCAGATCTTTCTTCTGTTTCAAGTATGAGCTCCTCCCTTCCTCCCCCCATTTTTCTCTCTCTCTCTTTCTCTCTCTCTCCTCTCTCTCTCTATCAGAGGCAGCTTCTGCCTCACTCCATTCTCCCCACTTTTCCCCCATTCCTCCCCTCTCTCTGTTTCTCTCTCTCTCTCTCTCCCTCTCTCTCTAACTTTCCTCATCCCCCTTCTCCTGCCCTCTCTCCTTCCCTTCCATAACCCACTAAATAAATATCCAACCTCATTCTGCATGGCATGCCTATCCATCTCGGTCTCTCACCCACCATGTGGCTCACTGCCTGGGACCAGCTGCATTCTGAGACCTGCAGTGTGGTCTTGTGGCATGCTTATTCTTCTGTCTCTCACTTGATTCAGCTGCGGCTCCAGGTTCACCCACCATGTGGCTCTGTGCCTAGGACCCACTGGCCCTCATGGACTGCAGGCCACTCAGGGGCTCCCTGCCTGAGACCCAGATGCCTTTGTGGCCCCTATGGTCTTGGGGCCCTCTGCCTGCTGCCTGCCACCACTTGGGGAACCTGTGGCGTGGTCTCATGACCCGCTGCCCACTGCCACCACTTTGGGACCTGCAGCATTTCAGCTGCTGTGCCCCTCAGGGGACCTGCAGCATTTTACTTAAACTATAACAGTAATCTTTGGAACTGCTGCAATTTCTATCTTAGGTTGAGCACAGAATGTACTGAAAAGAAGTCATGGTGTGATCACAGGAGTACTTGGTTTTCATAATCTCACTACAGAGGTTGTTATATACACAGGACACTTGATTTTTTATGGTTTGCTTGTCTCTTCCTCACTCACCTTTTCTTCTTTTAAATAATAATAATAATAGAATAATAATTTTAAATTTTGGAATCACTCATTATCAATCCTCCTACTCTAAACATGAGCATATTACTCAGCCATTGTAAATCAATATTTTCCCTTCTGACCACACAGGGATGAGAAAATGACTCAATTCACCTAGTGTAGAGAAATTCAATATCTGAAGCTTCCTGTAACAGCTAAGAAGGTAAGATACTTTTTTTTTTTATTACTGCACAATGAGAGGATAATCTAAAATCCCAATAGACCTGGCTACTCTGCGTGATAATAAGCTCATCGAATGACTTCAAAATGGAGGAAAGTCATGATTCATAGATAAAATGAGTTCCGATGGAGCTGTTTGAGATGTTTGCCGACATATCCATGCTACCTTGCCTTATATTCCTGAAATAATGATGGTTTTGTATGCAACCTAAAAAGGAAATTTATGCCATCTTGCCCTAGTTTCAGAGAAAACTGCAGAGAAGCGCAGAGGGCATGAGACAGCCATAGCAAACAAGATCTCACAGCAGTTGTAGTTGTCTTCATTGGGCCTGCATAAAACCGAACTTGTGAATAGCAAGTCACAGATTGGGAGGAAGCTCATGAAGCCTCTGCTGTCATTTACTTTAATAACTCAAAATCATCTGAAAAGAGAATAGTAATGAGGAATTGTCTAGATCAGGTTGGTCTGCGGGCATGCTTATGGGAATTGTTTGGATTGTTAACTAATGTAGGAAGACACATCCTATTTTTGTTAGCATGACTACTTAAAGAGGTATCCCAAGCAATAAAAGAGAAGAGAAAACAGGCTGAAAGCAAGCAAGCAAAGATGTGTTTATTCTCTTTTTTCTTCAGTGTGGATGCATTGTTACTTCTTGAGTACCTGCCTTGACTTCCTCCAATTGATGGGCCGTAACTGAGAATTGCAATACAAATAAACATTTCCCTCCCCCATGTTTCCTTTTATCATTGCTTTTGTCATAACAAGAGAAATGAAAGAGAGCATTGCTCATGCTGAACAATGATGGATTCTGGGATGGAGAATACCATTGCCTTCAGTTGTGTGTCAAATGGTGAGTCCAATAGGCTTCAGGATCTAAGACCAGTGGTCACACAGATTGACTTCGTTAAAACTAAAGGGTCAAAACCTCCAAAAGGCATGAATGTGAGAAGGGAACATACAGGGAAGCGTACAGGGATTATGGGGTGTGGGAGGGAAATTTGAGGAAGAGGATGAGTGACAAAAGAATGCAGTGGATGTATGATTGCCAAGGACCCCATTTAATCAGTGAAAATGTATCACAATTGTAATATAAAAAATTAATCTTTCTTACTTAGGCCAATTATGGTACCTTTTTTGTCTCAGAGTTATTAGAACCCATCAAACTTTTCTGTTAATAAAGCACAAATTTGAGTTAAGGTCCCATGAGTCAAGAATGAGTAGGAAGACCAGTGTAAACTAGACTAAAATATAAATAAAAACCAAGTTAGGAAGATCACTTGAAAATAAAGGTTATTTCACTAGCCACAGTTCAAAGTGATGCATGGATATCAATAGATCTCAACACTTCTATAGAATTCTATAAATTCAAAACTAATTTAGCAAGGTGTTCTCATGCTAACACCATTGGTTGCACCTCAGCAGTTCTAGAGAAAACCACCAGTTGGCCAAATATTCAGGATGCAGCCTCTGTCTCTCACATTGGTCTCTCTGATGCATGATGGATCTAATATCTTGGTGTATTGATAGGAATTATTTCCAAGGGAGCTTAAGGGTAAATCTTAAAGCTCAGCAAATCAGAATTCCATGTGCAATCAGATGAGCCCCTAATCCCCTACTGCTCAGCATATCGACTGTGAGTATGGTAGCAGGAAATCAGTGTGATTATCACCCATATTCAAAATATTAAAGTATTAGTTTTACTTTCTTCTGAGTGAGTTTGTGTGAAACATTATTCCTTAAGCTCCTTTTTAAAAGTGAAGTTTTACTTTTTCTGTGGGAACTTATTATGGCATGGCCAAAGGCACTCTACCATAGCTCTCAATCTTTCATGACTGATGTTTGACTCATAATTAAAAGTTAGCAGCAAAATGCCAAGTAAATTGGGAAAACTGTTATCCACTACTCTCGGGTTCCAAGAGAAATATATTTTTGGTTTATAATATGTAGGTCATTAAAAAATGGGAAAGAAAGAAGCTTTTGGCTGCAACTCATTTATATTTTATGGAACAAATGCCTCAGCACTTATATTTGACCTAACTTTTAATTAAATCATGCATAGAGTTTTACATAACTATTAATAAGTTAAAGTTTTTCTATGAAGTATTTTTATACTCCTATAACTTTTATAACATCTACAATACTAATGTTAAAACTCCAACTGTAATACATTTGCTAAGATAACCTTTGATGTGATGAACACAACCTTGACTTGCTTAATTTTATACGTAAGTTTGGCTCCTACTTGGATAGCAATCAGCACTACCTTTCATGCCTAATTGCAATAATCTGATCTTCTATCTGATTTACAAGGCTCCAAATAGCCTGGCATTTCATCAATATATATTCATTTGATTAAAGTAAAACCAGCTTAAGGAATAAGCAAAGGAAGAATGAAGACAACCCGAGAGGAGGAAAAGAACTTAAGAATTAGGTCAATGGCATCAGGTACAACTCGACCCAGGACTTTAAGCAGCGCTGCGTCATCTTGTTAATGCTCCTCATTCTCCAACTCCGAAGATGGTAAATCAGATTATATGTGATTAAAAATTATGTTAGTCATGAAATTATAGGTGACAAAGACGTCTCTATAGGATCCGGTCAAAATTAACAATAAGGGGAAATAGCTCAGTAGGCAAAGTGCTTGCCACACAAGTGTCGGGGCTTTAGTTTGGGTCTCGACAGCCCATATAGGGCTGACAGAACTTCTACACTGAAATGGAAGGCAGAGGCAAGCTCAAGCACCTACAAAGCTTGAGGTATACAGCATAGAACGAGAGACCCCGTTTCAAGCATGGTGCACCCATAGTTGACATTGTCTCTGGTTTCACAGCTGTTTTGTGGTATCAATGCATATGCATGTGTGCACTTCAAATATGCACACACACACACACACACACACACGGTAAAAATAGTAACAATAAGTGTGTGTATTGGAGAAAATCATAAAGCTCTCAACACCTGTTGAGACCAAATGAGAGTTGTAGTTAGTATAACAAATACACTGTGGCCTTTCGATAGTATGCACTGATTTTGCTCTTGTTACTGTTGCACTGGTAAGTATCTCGGCCATGTTGCTGACATCTCTCCCATTACAAATTCAGTTACTTAAATTTATTTACTTTTGTGACTCTACAATCTGAAAGAATCTAATGATCCGAAGCACAAACAAATATAAACCTCAGATATATCCTATTTATTTAAAGCACAGTTTTGTTTAATTCCAGAAGTAAAACAGACTTCGTTGCTTCAAATATGTAGGCAAACGCAGCTGTAACACCTGATCTTGATGCAGCAGAACAGAAGTATGGGAAGGAGGAGGAAACGTGTGGCTTCTAGCTTCCCAGCTATTTTTCAGCTGCATCTGTACAGTATGTGTGGAATAAGGAAGGGGAGTGGTAACCACCTGCTGATGATTGCCGGTGCACTGTGTCAGATTTGGCTCCCACAAGCTGATTTGAAGATGACAAGCAGCAATGCTTACTGTCAACAGAACCCGCAGCATTGTAACCACTCACAGCGCCGATTGTTTTCTTTTTGTAATGAAAGCAAAGCAGAGCATCAAAAACATGCAGAGCCTCAAGCCCTTTGTCCTATTATATTTAGATTTCATTTTCTGTGTGTAATATCTTATGTCATTTGGTTGTTTTGGAAATGATGACACACAGGCTCTGGAAGTAAAACTGCTGCAAGATACCTTTGTAGTTTCACTGAGATCATACTCATTATTAGTCTCTAAAATATTTTATCACCACTAATTAAGGTAAATAGGAATGAGAAGCCCTGACAGCTATGGCATAGTGAGTTAGCTACAGACAATTAAACTTCAGTGTACAGTTTAAATTGTTAGAACAAAAGGATTTGGGTATTTTCATCCAGGAGAAGGGATAAGTGTTTGGGGATATAGATATGTTCAAACTGGTGTGCAACCTAAACAATGTGTACCTATACCAAGTACTTCATGATTCCCTTAGATATGTATAAATTTAAGTTTTTAAACATAAACTTAAAATAAAGCCATATCAGTTAATACATTTAAAATTGTCTACTCCAAAGAAGTAATATTTGTAGTATAAACAGTAAAATATGTTTGAATTTACTATGCTCTATTCTGTCAGAGTTATAGTAAGTTATTACTTTCTAATGATTTTATTTGCTTTAATACATCAGAATACTGTTTAACTGTTTATTTTCAATGTTAAAGCAATGGCAAATCAGATAAAAAAAAACCCTGGAGCATCTGACATTGACTTTATATGAATTTCTTCAATTATGAATAAGAAAAGCATGAACTTCCTCCAAACACAAACCAAGAAGATCAATCCCCACACAGAATTCTAATCTTTTCCTTATAATCTCTTTCTACTATTCTCACCAAATCAGTTTTATTTTTGTTTAAGAATTCTGAGTGAGACTAGGCACCTCCTAGTCTCACTGCAACTTGATATACCATTGCTGGTTGATATCCATGCCTGCATTTTCTTAAGAGGAATGGCGAGGTGGGAGGAGACACCGGGAGAACAGACAGAGGGGAAACCATGTTTGGGATGTAAAAATTATAAAAGAACAACCAACCAACAAAGTAAATAAATAAATAAATAAATAAATAAATAAATAAATAAATAAATAGAAACAAAAGGAATTCAGAGTGAGTTATCACTGCTCTATTTACAAAGGTTCAGAATTTGCCATGGGAAAAGAAAGAAAATCTCAAAGTTGAATGGGAAAAGATGGGAGGAAGGCAGGGTAGCTGTGGGAGAGTAGAGGATATGTTTAAAACAAATTGTATTAAACTCTCAAAGAGTTAATAAAAGTATTGCTAAATATAAATAATAGTTCAGAGTTTTTCTGGTGTTTACCATCAATTATTAAAAATAAATTTTCATATTTAATTTTCTATACATATAGAATATCTCCTTCACATTAATTACTCAAATTTATTCATGATAAATATCAATTGCACATGTATTTATTCATTCAATAGATTTATTCAAAACTCATATGATCTAGTTGAGACATTGTTAGTTAACTTAGCTAAGGTAGATATGTTTCATTTTGTCCAAAAAAAAACTGTATATAAACCTTCCCATACTATAAGTCCTCCTGGTAGAACTAAAATCATATGTAATAGTAACACTAAGGCTATCCTATAGAAGTGCATGATAAATGTGGCATAAGGTAAATAGATAATATATGGCATTTGTTGAGATTATAAAATACTGCAAGGAGTAAACTTAAAGTTATAGAAGTGGGGTGAATTTAAAACTGTGTAGAATGCACAATGCTTGGATGTTAGAAGAATGAATTAGGAAATTCTAAGGAAGCAAACAAATAGAAAAAGAAGCAGAGAGTGGGGAGGCTGTTAATAATCTATAGAGAGAAGACTCAGTTGAGTATAATGTTTGTACAGATGAGGGTTTAAGAAGTTAGGAAAGGGATATGGAGCTGGTAAAATCCCCACTAATTTATCTTGGGTCACATCATAAATGACCTTCAAGTTAGGAGTCTGTGGTAGAGAAATGCTGTCTACTTGGTGATGTGTGTGTAATGCTTCAGACATTGCACAACCTCATAGCAAACTTCCTGATCTACTGGTTCTTAGAATCAAATGTATGTCCTAAATATTTTCTTTTAAGTTTTTCAGCCATTATTATATTATATAAACTCTAAATTTATAGGAGAATTTTCATCTGCTTATCATTGGCTAATTGATATAAAATTACTTATGTGTAATTATTAAAATTATTTCAAGCTTTCTGTTTCTAATACATTTACATTCATATTTTATATAAATTTTTGTTGCCCCCTACAAAAGACTTTCAGTCTTAAGCTGTAGGAATTGCTTATAAAATTGTCTTGAATAGGGACCGGAGAGACGTCTCAGTGCTTAAGAGTGCTTGACTACATGACTATTTAGAAAGGCAACATTATTAGATTCTCTGTAGGAAAAAAATGGAAATGGCTAGTATACACTCTTAAAAGGTGTTCAATAAATATCCTTAGTCATCATAGGATGATGACTATCATCATCAAAGT
The DNA here is from genome assembly GCA_004026605.1 of Ondatra zibethicus. Taxonomy (NCBI): domain Eukaryota; kingdom Metazoa; phylum Chordata; class Mammalia; order Rodentia; family Cricetidae; genus Ondatra; species Ondatra zibethicus. The sequence continues at coordinate 43,484 of PVIU01005933.1, forward strand.
TAATATTCATCAAATTAACAACAAAACCCACTATTTTTTAATTTTATGCTTTTGCAGAATCTCAAAACACTCAATAATGTTTGGTAGTTAGAGACAGTCCTCAAGCTAATACATAACTTTGAAGGAAGAACATCTGCCAGACCCCTGAGGGAGTCATGAGAACCCTGCCTTCATCTAAACTTTCAGAGCTCATTTTCTTCACATGTAAATTGAGCATAATGCTGCTTAATTTATCAATTTCAGAGAATTTTAAGGGGACCGATGATATATTTGTATTTACTATACTTAGCCTTTAATGATGACAGTTTAAATGACAAAGCTGTTCTGGGAACATCAAATGTTACCCTATTTAGTCCCTCAGAACTCTGTAGTGTGTCTTGTTGTTGCTGTTGTGGATAATGAAGTTGATGATGACAATGATGAAGATGGTGATTTGTCAATCAGGAAAGAGAAGCAGTTCCATCACTGGCAAAGCTAAGGCAGGGTGATCGCAGGCTCAAAGCCAGCCTGATTTAGAAAACTAAGACCTTGTCTCCAACAGAAAAACACAAGACACAACACAGTGAGAGTGAGTTTGGACAATCTTGAAACTTTTGAAATATTTGTTATTTGGAGTCTTGTTGTGTTTAGAAATATATTTCCACCTTAATGTCTGAGCTATAATATGGGAGCTTATAGAATTCATATCAAAATTATTTTCTTGTCTTTTGCTTTCTTGATTATAAACCATCAAACAGAAACCTCCCATTGGTTTATAGTACCATGCAAGCATGAATTTCTTTCTCTTGAACATGCTTTAAGTTCAGTTGGATAGTTAGCTGTTAGTAACTCATAAGATAAAATGTACCTGGGCAGTGGTGGGACAAGCTTTTAAACCCAGCACTCAGGAGGCATGTGGCAGAGGCAAGGAGATTTCTTTGAGTTTGAGGCCAGTCTGATCTACAGAATGAGTTCCAGGACATCCAGGGCAACACAGAGAAACCTTGTCTTGAAAAGCATCCCTCCTAAACAAAATGAAGCAAAACAAAACAAACAAACAGCATGCTATTATTGTACCACTGTGACCGTCTTTTCAATCCAGTTATTTTTGTGGTTCATAGGCTTTACATCTGGGTGGGAAGAAGATTGACTTTTCTTCTTCTTTGGCAGTTCTCTCAGTATGTTCTGATTCCATGAGTGCCACACCTCTGGTAGGAAGTATCCAGGACAGTTCCAGCTTGATTCCTCTGAAGCACGTGATGTTTTCAGGAATGGGATCTAACATTCGAGTTCTGGGAGGCAACTGAGGTCTACAACGGGAGCCAACATGATTTAGGGAGTTTCTTGGATGCCTCTCATCAACTACTTTAAGGGAAGCTTTCTATGGTTGGTACCAGGAATTTTGTTAGCTAGTCTATGGCTCTTGGGGCTTTGCTCTATTTTATTAGTTGGTGTTGTTTATTCTCTGTGTGATTAACTCGTTAGTAAAAAGTTGTCCTCCATTTTCTAAAAAGAAAAAAATCTTTATCATTTTCTAAATGTTTGTATTTATATTTTAACATATTCACATTTGAAATTATATTTGTATATATTGTGAGAAAACAGAATTTTCTCTTTTTCTCCATAAGGATATTCATCTAAAAAAGATTCATCAAAAGTACATTAAGCACTATCATATCAAAATACATTAAGATACAATCTCTTGCCATCTGTATGATTATTATAAAGAACAGAAATGGTGACAAATGTCAATGTGAATACGAGGAACAGGCTGCATTATATGCTATTCTGGGGAGTGTAAACTAGTACAAATACTCTGGAAATCAGTGTGGAGTTTTCTCAAAAAGATAAAATTGACTTGCCATGTGATCCACCTACAGCACCCTTTGGCATATAACAAAAGACTATATATTTTTCTAAACACATATTTACACACCATGTTCAATTGATGCTCTATTCACAATATCTAGAGAATGGAATCTGCCTAGACATCTGTCAACTGAAAAATAGCTAATGAAAATGTGGTAACTTTACACAACAGCTGTAAAGAAAAATGGAACCATAAAATTGGCATATAAATGGATGGAATTAGGAAAAAATAGGTTGAGTGAGATCAACCAATGTATTGGTTTCCATCTCATATGAGTCTCCTAGATTCACAGATTTTGTTTTGTGTCTTCAACATAGAATAAATGTGGAATCTAGGGTGCCAGAAACCACCATTTGTAGGAAGGATGCATTTTAGCAGGGGAGGTAGGAGAATATGAGTGAAGTGAAAGAAGACAGGTAGAATAATCCGAGCAGAAGAGTAGCCATCTAACAGTGCAGTGGTAGGGGTGGGAAATGAGAAGTCAGAGGGAGCTAAAGCAAAATGCAGTATGAATGAAAAAGGCTCCTGGGAACCTATTCTATCACAATCCAGAGTTTAAAACATACAATAAGAGGGCACAATAGAACATACATAGTATTAAATAAGAAGGAAAGATATTGGAAGCTAAACATTTGAACATGTATGGGGACATATGAGATGAGGGAAAGAAGATATACAATGTGGCTCACCCAAACAAAGGATATATAAATAAACTTTATAAGATCCACAAATTTAGAAACTGACTAAAATACATTTTGTAAAAAAGGGTTACAAAGAAGTAACATACATCAGTGTTTAATGTTCCCTGATAGTATGGGTTATTGGATAAAAATCCCAGGGTCAGTCTAAGATTACCTTCCTAGTAGTTACTGGTCAAAGTTCCCCAAATCACTCAAAAAAACACAGGCTATTGCCATAACTCTTGGTTACCTACCTTACCTACACAGTAAGACCATATTCCTGAAGTTGCTGTATACTTTTGTTGCAGGATACAGAGAAACAAATCTTGAATTTACCAGGAAACTCATGGCTGGCTATCTTTCATAGTGCTAGAAAGTGCTGCGTAGGCTATTGGAGGAGAAAAGACATCGATGGACGTACCTAGGGCTAGATGAGGCATGCTACAATATCAACCTGCCAGGCGAGATATGCCCATTGGTGCCATAATGACAGGCTACCTCTTTTTTGATCTAAGGCCTGCTCTCCAGGAGGGAGTTCATGTTTGGTACTTTAAACAACAGTTAAAATCTTTGGGTAAGTTAGACATAACTTTCCTTAGTCCTTTACTGTCAAATAAGGTTAAAGGCCCCATTGGAAACTGAGATCTTGTTTACTGTCTTCCCTTAGTTGACCTTTATTGAACAGTACTTATAAGAGCCCATCACATGCTAGGACTTGACTTAGATGGAAGAAAGATGGACCTGAACATTCTCTAGGTAAGCTTTCAAGCAAGTGGATAAATCAGGCTTGTGAATATCGCATTCAGGTATAATTCAGTTCTACAGGTGAAGGTTTTTAAGAACATAAGTATGGACATTTAATTTAGCCTGGAGTGAGAATATAAACAGCTCTGTCACATGAACCTGAACATTCAAGAATAAACAGTAACTATTAGAATAAAACTTAGAGAATGATTGGATAGATAAAATTCTGTGCAAAAATAATATTAGAAAATCGTGGAGAAAATTACCTCAACATTTCACATGATACTCTATTAGTAATACCTACTTTTAATAATAATTTCTCTTTGATTGGTGAAGATTATTTATATCAACTGGGAAAGGTTAGATTAATATTATCCCAAGTAGAAAAAAAAATGTTCTTTTACTTTGTCTTATTGTGCTGCCTCAAACAAAAGATAAGATGACCCAGTTTTCTTAAAACAAGAATATGCCAAATATTCTACTTGAAGTATTTTGGTGATATAAACTTATAGGATAACTTAAACCTCTCAAATCCCCTGCTGTTCTACCTCAATGTCAATGCTGTGTTTGAAGGACAAAGTTTAGTTTAACAAAACAGGGCCTGAAATAATAGAATTTGTGTGTTTATTGATTTATTTTATAAATATGAGGAAAATGTATGCCCCAATAAGAAGCTGAATAATAATACAATCGCCTATTGATTCACATACATGCCTTTCATCTGTAAATACTAATTATCTGAAAATTTGGTTCTAGTTACAGTCAACAGTGCTGCAGTACAAACGTTTCCTAACTTTTTGGAATCAGTTATTATCCAATTTGCCTTATGTTTATTTGCTTAATATTTATATTCAACCATGTTAGAGACGGCCAGAGAAATAAACAGTGAGAGACAGGAGCAAACCAGTCATTGTGACCTTTTATCTAATGGAAGAGATATGGGAAGCAAGGAGGTGGCTGGCCATAAATCTGTCATCTGAAGACTCAGACAGCTTCTTGGCACTTTGCTAAATTATCCTGCAAATTCAGAGTCCCCATCTGCAAAGGTTGCTTCTTCATTATCTTCCCACACTACTGCCTACTTCTCTCCCATTTCTCACATAGATTTTGAAGCATCTCCCTCCTTCCATTTCCACTGTCCAAGGTAGCCAGCTTATTCTTGTTCCTGGTGTGAAAATTGAGACCCTCATTTGTAATAAAAAAACAAACAAACAAACAAAAAACCCCTGAAGAGATGTGAGAAAGTAAATCAGGTTTTATATTTCAATTCCATGGAAATGAACGTCAGCCTAGGGAATATGCCAAAATGGTTGGTGCCCACATTTGGATCAAATGTGGTATTTCCCTTTCCTTACAGGCTGATCCTCCCTAGAACTGCAATTCACAGGCTCATTTTTCACAGACCCCTCATCAAATTACCCATCTTCTTAGTTCAGAATACAAAGCCTTATCTAAGGGATATTCTTGGACTTGAGATTCTCCTTTCCTGATTGCAGGCTCAGGCCCACAGCAGGCTGCCTTTACATTTTCAACCCCAGTATAGACTGGGAGCAAAGTGCCAGCCAGGGAAGACGAAGCCTAGTGCTTCCTGCTCATCTTTAATTCTCAGGGGAGCTCTAAGCTCACCACATAATAAAAAATGGACCATAATGATTAATTGATTATGCCAGAGAATGTTTGCTGTTTCCTTGCTGAAGCACTATTAATAATAAGTCAGAGACAGAAATTGGGATTCGACCTAAAGGTCAGAATAGCAAAACAGCCAGCCACTGGCTCTTACTTCTATCTCAGTCGAAAATGGCCATCCTGCCTCCAGGAATCTCGAAATGAGACTGAACCTGAGAGCTGTCTCCTCCCGTTTTATAATCCTCTCTAGTTCTGGAATTACCAGCATGCACCACTACCGCCTGGCTTATTCTTTTCTTTTCTTTTCCTTTCTGCCCCCCTCCCACTTTTTTTGAGACAAGGTTTCTCTGTAGCTTTGGAGCCTCTCCTGGAACTATCTCTTGTAGGCCATGCTGGCCTGGAACTCACAGAGATCTGCCTGTCTCTGCTTCCCAATTGCTGGGCTTAAAGGCGTGAGTCACCACCACCTGGCTACCACATGGTTTCTATGGCAAAATAGTGTGGCTCCTGGGAATAAAGGTGTGTGTCATTGCTACCTGGTCTGTAAGGCTGGCCGGGGTTGCTGTTTTATTTTTCTGATCCACAAGAAAGTTTTATTTATTAAAATATAAGTGAAATGCCACTACACTCTGCCAATTGTCCTTTAATTTTCCAAATATAGTTCAGAGCCTATTCAAATATTGCCTTTAGAGAGCTTATTCTCGAATATGTTACACTAAGTATACTCCATTTACATTCCATAATGCTCTACTAGTGTTTGATATTAAATTAAATCCTGAGCTATTTCCTACCTCCCTCTGTGTGTGTGTTTCTGTCTGTCTCTCTCTTTCTCTCTATCTCTTCCTCTCTTCTTCATTTTTACTGGAGTTGGTTTGTGAATGCAAAATAAAGTGAAAGGGTACAATATACTTTCCCCTTATAAATGCACATAAGATCATCTGCAGTAAATTATCATCTTTGTTCAAAGTATCTCCTCTGTGAGTATTTGAATAAAATGATTAACAAATACATTGATAGCGAACACAAATTCTAAACCTCAGTCTTGTCATTTGCTGTGTGCCATGTTTCTTTGCCTGAATATTACCAGCATTTCAAAGTTAGACACTCATTCACAGCAATAATTACAAAAGGTTTTCTATCCCTTCACATCAAACAATGTATCTTGTTTAGAAGTAAATAATGTTTCTCTTTAAGGTTAATTTCTGTTAGAGAGCCTCATTTCTGAGACAAATGGTTAAATTAAAAGTCCAAGCATTTTGGCATCCTTCTCTGCTTTCACTCTATAGGAAACAATATACACTAATCACTTTTAACATGCATTTCCAGTCTCACTGTCAGGAAACATACGATCTATATAGCTCACTGCCTGCATTTCCATTTGGCTGTTTTCTTCTTATAATTTAAATTCAACTTCAAAGGTAAATGGGATTATTCAAGTCCAATAGACCCTAACAACCTTTTATTTAGTTTTAAAGGTGATTTGTTTCCTAATTACCATTTAAAATGATATATACATAGCTAGTTTATAATCATAACAAATAATGCTGCTATATGCAGTTTAATAAAGACAAATATACAGACAGAGAGCCAAAATTGTATCTGCAAATTATTGCAATAAATTGGATGTTTATTCACAGAAGCATCTAATTGATGATCACTTGCTGGCAAGATTGGACAAGTTTCACAGTGACTCCAAATGAGATTTAGCTTTCTGCTGAAGTGGAAATGTCTGTAGTGCATAATAAAGACATTCATGTTTTCCCAAGGAACTATGACCCATCAAAATACTTTTTAACTTTCAAAGAGAGATTTAATTTATTTACTGTGATAATTAATGAAATCCCTGAGTTACTGGGATTCCATGAGAGAAAAGAGAATTTAGTTTTTGGTCAGTGCTCATAATGGCTCACAGAGACTGAAGCATCAAACATGGATCCTGTATGGATTTGAACTAGATTCCTCTGCATATACTTTATGATTGTATAGCGTGGCATTCCTGTGGGATTCCCAACAGTTGAAATGGGGGGTGGGCGCTGTCTCTGACTCTTTTGGCTGAGCTTGAGAACCTTTTCCTCCTATTGGGTTGTTTTGTCCAGCTTTGATGTGAGGGTTTGTCTCTAGTCTTATTGTAAACTCTTAATCTGCATTCAGTTGATATCTTTGGAAGGCCTGCTCTTTTTGTTGTTGTTTGTTTGTTTTGTTTTGTTTTTGCTTGTTTTTGTAAAAGCAAAATGGAGGAGAAGTGGATTGTGAGAGAGGGAAGATGAAAGAAGGGACTTGGAGGAATGCAGGGATGTGAAACCAGTAGGGATGTAATATATGAGAAAAGAATTAAAAAGAGAGAGGGGGGAAGGAAGGGAGGTAGGGAGAGAGGGAAGGGGTTAGGGAAGGATGTAGGGTGGAAGGAAGAACGATGGAGGGAGTGCAGAAAGAAGAAAGAAAGAAAGAGAGAGAGAGAAAGAGAGAAAGGGAGACAGATAGGGGGAAGGAAGGAAAGAAGGAAGGAAGGAAGGAAGAAATTTTAATTAACCATAAAAATATAAAAGAAAATTTGAAATTATCTTTAGGGTCTGTCATTTGGGTACTTTTAAAACTTTTAACATTGGGGTCACTTTTAAACTATGCACCCCCCCAGGATATCAGCTAGATTCTGTCATAGATGGAGAAAGAATTTGGTTCAGGGATTTGGGAGTGAAATTTAGAAATGAGAAAGGTACCTTTTAGCATTCTTTCCTTTTCTCTTTTAAAATTTTATCTTTTAAATTTCATTTTACATTCCATCTACAGCTCTTCCCCCTACTCCTCCTTCTGCCTACCCCCTACCCACCTCCACCCCAGCCCATCCCTCATCTACTCCTCCCAATGGGTAAGGGCTCCCATTGGAAGTCAACAAGGTCTGGCACATTAAGTTGTGGCAGGACCTAGCTCCTAGCTCCCTCTCCCCACATTAAGGCTGAGCATGTCGTCCCACCATAGGTAATTGGCTCCAATATTATTAGCTCATGCACCAGGGATAGATCCTGGTCCTACTGCTGGGTGCCTCATAGATTGTCCAAGCTTCACTACTCTCTCCCACATATGGAGAGCCCAGTTTGGTACCATGGAGCCTCCACAGCTGTCAGTCATGAGTTTTTAGAATTCTTATTGGGACATTAGAAGCTGGTTTTAAAAAAACTGAAGCAGACAGGCAATTATGGATAAAATACTTCAGGGCCTATAGAAGTAGCCAGACATCTAATGAACTTAGTGTTAGGAAGAAACATGAAGGCCTACAGTGGACCCAGGGAGCCAGACCTAATGAGCATGACTTAGGGGTTCTGTAATAAATAAGGGAAAACCACTTTCAGTTTTCTGTCAACCGGTTCATTTGCACATTTCAAAGCAATAGTATGTTTTACTTACCATCACGATACACCCATTATGTCTCAGTCAGAGTAAAACACTTGAAAAAAAAAGTATGTTCTCATTAGCCAAACAGTAATTAAAGAAATACATAGATAAATACAACTGTTACTTTTTATTCAAATAATGAATACTATTTTTTAATTTTTTAAAAAAGTGCTCTCAGCCTCTGACCCATATCTCCAGTCCAATACTTAAAACTATTTATATATTTTGTGTGTAGTGTATGTATATGTGTGTGTGTGTGTGTGTGTGCGTGCGTGCTTGAGTGTATGTACGTGTGATATGGAAGCCATAGCTTCAATGTCTTCTTCAGTTACTCTCTTAGTTTTGAAACAGTATCTTTCCCTAAAAGTGTGGTATCAATAGAACATGACTGGTAGGTAGAGCACACCATGAATCCTGTCAGTGCCTCATTAGTGCAAAGATCAGAGATGCTAAAGCAACTAGAAGGGATGTTTTATGCTGGGGCTGAGGATCTGAACTCAGATCCTTAAGCTTGTATAGCAAGCACTTTATAGACTGAGCCATCTTCCCAGGCCATTAATCATCCAAGGAGGACACTGAAAATTTTATCATATGACTCCACATTGTATAGTTTAAAACACTTAAACTGTTTATTTTTGGAATTTCCCACTTGCTGTTTTCAGACCTCTGTTGACCACAGATATCTGTGATTATGTGGATTAAAACTCCATGCATGGGGGACTGTCGAGAAAAACCTGAATTGATATTCAGTCAGCTGAAATGTTGGAGACAGTGCTCTAAAATTCTAAACAGGAATTAGAGGAGCTATGCTTCTTTTAAAGTCTAGCCTACAATATAAGATATTATGTCTGTGGTAAAAATCATCCCCTTGTTCAAACATAGGTACATCGTTTTCTTTTATCTTTTGGGAAGTCACACATTCAGTCAAGGTGGTGGCTACTACCCTATGATTCACATATACTCCTGGGGGTCCCTGAGACTGTACAAATCTTTAGAGGTCTCAAGGTTTCTGTCACTTCTGGAGTTAGAGTCAGTTGCCTTTGTCTCTATTTAAGAAGCTCATGAGACCCTTAAAACACTAAGAAGCAGAATATTAAAGTCTCTACTATTTATTCTTCCTTATGTTTCTCACCTTGCCTATTCTGTTCCTTCCTCCTAACCTTTGAGTAACATTTCTTTATTGATTTTATTGCGCTATACATTTTTCTCTGGTCCCCTCCTTTCCCTGCCCCTCCTCTTCTACCCTTTCCTATGGTCCCCATGCTCCCAATTTACTCAGGAGATATTGTCTTTTTCTACTTCCCACATAGATTAGATTCATGTATGTCTCTCTTAGGGTTCTCATTATTGTCTAGGTTCTCGGGATTGTGAATTGTAGGCTGTTTTTCTTTGCCTTACATCTAAAAGCCACTTATGAGTAAGTACTTATGGTATTTGTCTTTCTGGGTCTGTGTTGCCTCACTCAAAATAATGTTTTCTAGATCCATCCATTTTCCTTCAAATTTCAAGATGCCATTATGTTTTTCTGCTGTGTAGTACTCCATTGTGTAAATGTACCACGTTTTACTTATCCATTCTTTGTTCGAGGGCCATTTAGGTTGTTTCCAGGTTCTGTTTATGACAAACAATGCTACTATGAACATAGTTGAGCACATGCCATTGTGGTACGATTGAGCATCCTTTGGGTATATACCCAAAAGTAGTATCGCTGGGTCTTAAGAAAGGTTGTTTCCTAATTTTCTGAGAAATTATACACCTCAACATAAAGTCAGCAACACTTGTCTCATTTTTGAACACTGTGAGATGTATGACTGGCATTTTGAGAAAACATTATAAGGAACTCATCGCACGCTATACATTCCATATGTGTTACAAAACTTAACAAAACACCTTTAAGTTTCCTGTTAAATGCTTGAAATACAGAAGGCATGTGGAGGTCATAGGACAAATTGTAAAAGTCAATCCTTTCCTTCCATTATATAGATTCTGGGAAGTAAAATCAGTTCATGAGGTTTGGCAGCAAGCACTTCTATCTACTGAGCCATCTCATAGTCCCTATATTTAATACAACTATTTTACAAAAAAAAGGTGAAAGAATGCTTCTACATTAAAAAAGCAATTATGATTACAGCTAGACTATTTCTTTGATAATCCCACAAGTGTTTCTTGCCTGTCTTCTAATATCTCTAATTTATTCTATAATATAGTCAAGAAGCTTCAAACTGTACAGTTCTCATCAATAATGAAGAGAGGTTTTTTTTCTCCAAAAGATTAAAATGTATTACAAACCAAATTGGAATGATATCATGCAATCCTTTTACTCATGTGCATGGTCATTCTTTGCACCAGTACTGCTTTTGTTTTAAATAACATACAAAATGATACCACAGCACACATAGAAGATCTTGCTTCTTCTCAGACTGCCTTGTTGCATGCTTGCCTAAACACACAGGACTCTGCCACATAAATAATACATACAAGTTTCGCCTCTATCTCATGCCCTCTGTGCTTCTTGTCTTTGAGTTTTAGTTTACGGAAGCCTTGGTGTCTCTACACAAATCTTTGTGGATGTGATTAAGGAAAACACAAACGAAGATTTTTTTCTTTGTTGTTGAATTTATGATACTAATGTTCTCTAGCTCATTCCTTCTGCACCTACTTTGAATAGGGGCATGTGCCTTTTGAAAGGAAAGAAACCCACCTTTCCATTTAGGTGCCATCATTTAAATCCAAGAAATTAAAAGCACTTCTCTATTTGTTGTTCTGGTTCAAAAGTTTGCATTTCATGAAATTACAGTGAGATGTTATCAGGTGGCCAACAGGTGATGGCCTTTGACCCACCCAGTATCCACACTCCTGATCCCAACACACTGCATAGTGACAGTGGCTCATCACCTCAAAGCATCCAAGTACAAAGATCTCTGTTGTCAGCCATCCCTGGGCCTTGCTCCCTACTACCATGTGACTAGTGCCTAAGTGACCACTCCTCCAACATCAGAACAATATTTGTGTGTTTCTTTTTATACTTTGTTTCATAAGTCAGTGCTAACACAGATATGAAAAAGGAAGGCAAACTTTGCTAGGGATATCCACAGAGTGTCTCTTATTAGCATCTATTCTGAATAATTGGGCTGAGAGGTAAAAGTCCATGTCTGGGCTGGTATTGCATCCTGTTTGTAGCTGGGCTGGTGCCAGGCGTACTATTGGGGAACCTGATGGTTTAGAAATCTCTGGTTTGAGAATTCTCTTCTATCTTTGTTGTTTCCTGTGTTTTTGGTATCTGGGGTATTCTGTTCCCAGAAGAAGGGTGGTTTCCATCACTGAATGTCCCTAGTCCTTGTAGGTGTCCATCAAAGAACTTGTGGGTATTATATTGGTGCTGTGCTTTTAAGCAGACTGACCCTGCCTTCTTGCCACCCCTTTAGGGACAAGATTTTCTGTTCCAAGAATGGTACGTATCAACTGAATATTCAGAGTACATACAGCTGGTGGTCTAAAAAGGTTAGAGTAAAGGCAAACGCTTTCTACACCTCTACTAAAGGAACCTTGATTGGAACCTAAGAGAATGGAGAATGGTACCTATTTTGAGACAGAATGTTAGTGGATTCAGCCACTTGTTTTGTTTCTCTGGGATCTGGCTCCTCTTTAGAAGCACTAACTCTGCCCCGAGGAGCTGACTGGGCACTAGAGGAGTCATCTGTAATGACTTTGTTCCTGCTTCTGGTTTATTTGATCACCTGAGCATCTCCTTCTGCTGAAGGGTGTAACTGACTGGGTGCAGACCTCCTGTTCTTGACCATTTTGACTCCTGGGGTTAGAATGCCTCAACAGCTGGTATTCTGTCCGCAGTAGATGATGGAATCTTTGAAATAGAGATGCCACTGATTATTGGTTCCATATATATGCTGCTTCTCAAGGACCTCAGCAAAGAGCTGAGCAACTCCTGCTCTAAACTCTACAACATTTGAGCCATGACTAATTCCATGCTGTAGGAAATCCTACAGCCAGTAGACTTTAAGTTACCCGCCCATTTGGCTTATAGCTAGTTGTACACTGTGACTCCGAAGAACTGAACTGGACCTTATATAAGGGGGCATGCCTTGATTTTGATACTTATTGCTACTGTGCAGCAAACCACGTTTCTTTTTTTTTTTTTAAATCGTACTCCCTTGTGTGTCATGAGACAAGCAGTTGATGAAAGAATTGTGGAGGCATGGGAAAAATAAAGGGCTGTTTCTTCTGCAAAACCAGAACATTTGTAATGAGTAGAGCTGTCCATACCATCTGTGATCTCTTGACACGTTTGCAATTCCTCTCCAAGCAAGCCCTGCCAAGACATTGCTAACAGCATGCCTCTTCCTTAATAATCTATATCTTGGATGTGGTGTGTGGTGTGGTGGAGGTGATACGTGAAATAGAATTGACTATCATTGGGACACAGGACTAATACGTCAATATAATGTGCATCTTACTTTTGTAATTGGTGAAGCAGAAATTAAGGTTACTTTTAGTTAATTAAGTTATTTACTTTTGAAATCTTGTCCAGGTTGTCCTTGAATTCCTGGGTTCAAGCAATCCTCCCATCTTGGTCTCTGCAATTCTGAGACTATGGGCAATACTAGCGCACTCAGTTTGATGATGCACTTTAAAAATCTCAGTATTAAATGATAAAAGGAGATGGGATCATAGCATTGAAGTGAATCAAGTTTCTTGTCTGTATTTTCCCCACAGTTCAAGGCAAAAGTAATACCTGACCTCCCGAAGAAAATTACACTAACCCTCTGCTTTCCTAAAATTGCTATCCTGATTTTTCTTTCTAAATTGTCGTATGGTTCTCTGGCCAACTCTAATCAGTTGTTTGGCAGCCTAAGTATTTAGAGGATCTGTCAAGGCTCAGCTGGAAAGAAAAACTTGATGATTAGCAGTGTGTGTTCTGCATTCCCGTAGGGGAAAGGTTGACCTTAGATGAGTTCCTGACTTTAAAAAAAAGTGACATGCCTCATAGCACAACTATTTGAAAACATTTTTAAAACCCATCAGGGTCTGGTAACATCCCAAAATTCAACGCGTAAATATGCACTCAGGTGCGAATAACTGAGTACAAGATGTTAATACTTTTTACTTTGTCCATGAGTACACACATGTTAGAAAATTGCATGCATAGTTACCAGTCCCGGATGATAAACTGAAGGAACCACAGTCATCGTCATTGAATAAGTTTAATTCAAATTTCATTATTCAACTGACATTTCATAAACTAAACTGCCTGGTTTGGCTTACGAAAATGTCTAAAGTTGTATAAGAGTGAACATGGATGATGGTGAAGAAGTAAAATGGACATTTTTTTCAATCTCTCATCTACATAGTCTGTAGCAAATACTGTGCTTAATTAATTCTTTCCAAACTATAACATATTTTCCAAGATTAAAATATAAATATGTAATCTTACCTTTCCTTTTCCTCCCTCCAAACACATATTGAGGAACCTGCCTGACTCCATTTTGAAGATGGAGGTCATTATGGTGTATTTTTTAAAGTAAGTTTCTATTTACTGTGAGACTTGAGTTTATCTCTGTTTTCTGGAATCCTGAGTTGTCCAACCATTGATCTTCATTTGTTTTTGAGGATCACCTTACCCTTCTCTCATCACTTGGTGGGTGATAAAATGATACTATTTTAAAGACTTTTTTTTGTGTGTGTTTCCTGACTGCCCCATTGTCTTTCTTTTGCAAAACTACTTGTGATTTTATTCCATGGGAGGGGACCAAGATATGAATTCAGGAATGTGCTTTTTAACCTGGCTTAGAAGGCAGTCACTGGCCAGCTCTTGGGTGCACCCCAATAAAGGTCAAGTATGCTTCAAATTTGGCTCAAATTGTGATAGTGGTCTTATTGTTGTCATTGGGATTAACAATATCTCTCCTTACTCTTATTTGATTTTGTGGCCTCTTTGATTATTTGTTATTACATGCATATATGTATATAGATAACATATTTTCCTAATTCAGTCTTTATTGACCTTGTAAGGCTTAATTTATAAGTAACAAATTTTTACTAGAAAATGGGGAGGTAGAAAATTAATTGATGTATTATAGCTCATGCCTTAGTAAATTTTGAAAGCACATATATCTCTTGCATTCTTGGGAGATAGTCCCCATTCAACCTCTCTTTGACTATCTTTCTTTTTTTAATTTTTAAATTGATTTTATTGAGGTATACATTTTTCTCTTCTTCCCTCCCCTCCTCTCCTCCATTTGCATGCAAAATTCAAGATGTCATTGTTTTTTACCACTGAGTACTACTCTAATCTGTAGATGTGCCACACTTTCTTTATCCATTCTTCTATTGAGGGGCATTTAGGTTGTTTCCCGGTTCTGGCTATTAAAAATAATGCTGCTATGAACATAGCTGAACAAATGCTTTTGTAGTATGATTGGGCATCTCTTGGGTATATTCCCAAGCGTGGAATTGCTGGATCCTCAGGTAGGTTGACTCCAATTTTCTGAGAAACCACCACACTGATTTCCAAAGTGGTTGCACAAGTCTGCGTTCCCACCAGCAATGGATGAGTGTTCCCCTTACTCCACATCCTCTCCAGCATAGGTTATCATTGGTGTTTTTGGTTTTAGCCATTCTGACAGGTGTAAGAGGATATCTCAAAGTTGTTTTGATTTGCATTTCCCTGATCGCTAAGGAAGTTGAACATGTCCTTAAGTATCTTTTAGCCATTTGAAATTCTTCTGTGGAGAATTCTCTGTTCAGTTCAGTACCCCATTTTTTAATTGGGTTATTTAGAATTTTAATGTCTAGTTTCTTGAGTTCTTTATATATTTGGAGATCAGACCTTTGTCTGATGTGGGATTGGTGAAGATCTTCTCCCATTCAGTAGGTTGCCTTTTTGTCTTAATGACTGTATCCTTTGCTTTACAGAAGCTTCTCAGTTTCAGGAGGTTCCATTTATTCACTGTTGCTCTTATTGTCTGTGCTACTGGGGTTATACATAAGAAGTGGTCTCCTGTGCCCATGTATTGCAGAATACTTCCCACTTTCTCTTCTATCAGGGTCAGTGTGGTCAGATTTACATTGAGGTCTTTAATCCATTTGGACTTGAGTTTTGTGCATGGTGATAGATAAGGATCTATTTTCATTCTTCTACAGGTTGACATCCAGTTATGCCAGCACCTTTTGTTAAAGGTGGTTTCTTTCTTTCATTGTATAATTTTTAGCTTCTTTGTCAAAAATCAGGTGTTCATAGATTTATGAATTAATATCTGGGTACTCAATTCGATTCTATTGGTCAACATTTCTGTTTTTATGCCAATACCAAGAGGTTTTCATTACTGTGGCTCTCTAATAGAGTTTGATATCAAGGATGGTAATGCGTCCGAAAGTTCCTTTATTGTATGGGATTGTTTTGGCTATCCTGGGTTTTTTGTCTTTCCATATAAAGTTGATTATTCTCTCAAACTCTGTGAAGAATTTTGTTGGGATTTTGATGTGGATTGCATTGAATCTATATATTGCCTTTGGTAGAATTGCCATTTTTACTATATTGATCCTACCAATTCAAGAGCATGGGAGATCTTTTCATTTTCTGGTATCCTCTTCAATTTCTTTCTTCAAAGTCTTAAAGTTCTTGTCAAATAGATGTTTCACTTCCTTGGTTAGTGTTACCCCAAGATTCTTTATGCTATTTGTGGCTATCATGAAAGGTGATGTTTCTCTGATTTCCCTCTTTGCCTCTTTATCCTTTGTGTATAGGAGGGCTACTGATTTTTTTTAATTGATCTTGTATCCTGCCACCTCACTGAAGGTATTTATCAGCTGCTGGAGTTCTCTGGTAGAGTTTTTGGGGTCACTTATGTACACTATCATATCATCTGCAAATAACGAAAATTTGACTTCTTCCTTTCCAATTCAAATCCCCTTGATCTCCTTATGTTGTCTTATTGCTATTGCTAGAACTTCAAGCACTATATTGAAGAGATATGGAGAGAGTGGACAGCCTTGTCTTGTTCCTGATTTTAGTGGAATGGCTTTGAGTTTCTCTCCATTTAATTTGATGTCAGCTGTCAGCTTGCTGTATATTGTTTTTATTATATTTAGATATGATCCTTGTATCCCTAATCTCTCCAATACCTTTATCATAAAGGGGTGTTGAATTTTGTCAAATGCGTTTTCAGCATCTAATGAAATGATCATATGGCTTTTTTTCTTGCAGTTTACTTATATGATGGATTACATTGACAGATTTTCATATGTTGAACCAGCCCTGCATCTCTGGGATGAAGCCTACTTTATCAAAATGGATGTTTTTTTTTTAATGTGTTCTTGGATTCGGTTTGCCAGTATTTTATTGAGTATTTTTTCATCGATGTTATTGAATGAGATTTTTATGTAATTCTCTTTCTTGGTTGAGTCTTTGTATGGTTTTGGTATCACGGTAACTGTAGCTTCATAAAGAGTTTTGTAATGACTGTTCTGTTTCTATTATGTGGAACACATTAAGGAGTATAGGTATTACCTCTTCTTGGAAGTTCTGGCCGACTTCTACACTAAAACCATCTGGTCATGGGCTTTTTTTGGTTGGGAGGTTTTTGCTGACAGCTTTTAACTCCTGGCGACGTATAGGTCTATTTAAATTGTTCACCTGGTCTTGATTTAATTTCGGTATATGGTATTTATCTAAAAAACTGTCCATTTCTTTTACATTTTCCAATTTTGTGGCATACAGGCTTTTGTAGTAAAACCTAATCATTCTCTGAATTTCTTCAGCATCTGTCATTATGTCCCCCTTTTCATTTCTCATCTTGTTAATTTGCATGTTCTCTCTCTGCCTTTTGATTAGTTTGGATGGGGTTTGTCCATCCTGTTGATTTTCTCAAAGAAACAGCTCTTTGTTTCACTGATTCTTTGGATTGTTTTCTGTGTTTCTATTTTGTTGATTTTAGCCCTCAGTTTGATTATTTCCAGTCTTCTACTTCTCCTGGGTAAGTCTGCTTCTTTTTTTTTTTCTAGAGCTTTCATGTGTGCTGTTAAGTCACTAATGTGAGCTTTCTTTGTTTTCTTTATGTAGGCACTTAGTGCTACAAACTTTCCTCTTAGCATTGCTTTCATATTGTCCCGTAGGTTTGGGTATGTTGTGTCTTCATTTTTGTTGAATTCAGGGAAGTCTTTAATTTCTTTCTTATTTCTTCCTTGACCAGGGTGGTCCAGTAGTTGACTGTTCAGTTTCCATGAGTTTGTAGGCTTTCTGGGTGTGTATTTGTTGTTAAATTCTAACTTTACTCCATGGTGATCCAATAAGACACAGATGATTACTCATTTTTTTTTTGTATTTGTGGATGTTTGCTTTGTTACTGAGTATGTGATCAATTTTTGAGAAGGTTTCATAAGATGCTGAGAATATATATTCTTTCCTGTTTGGGTGGAATGTTCCATAGATGTCTGTTAAGTCCATTTGTTTCATTACATCTGTCAGTTCTCTTATTTCTCTGTTAAGTTTTTGTCTATTTGGTGTTCTGTAAGCTTCTTGTACCTTCATAGGAATATTCTTCTATAGGTTGGGAATGTTTTCTTCTATACTTTTGTTGAATATATTTTCTGGGCCTTTGATCTGCGATTCTTCTCCTTCTTCTACCCCTATTATTCTTAGATTTGTTCTTTTCATGGTGACCCAGATTTCCTGGATGTTTTGTGTTAAGAATTTGTTGGATTTGCTGTTTTCTTTGATCAATGAGCCTATTTCCTCTATTGTATCCTCAGCGCCTGAGATTCTTTCTTCTATCTCTTGTATTCTGTTGGTTATCCTTGTCTCTGTAGCTCCTGTTCATTTACCAAGATTTTCAATATCCAGTCATCCCTCGGTTTGTGTTTTCTTCATTATCTTTATTTTGGTCTTCAAGTCTTGAACAGTTTCCTTTACCTGTTTGCTTGCTTTTTCTTGTTTTGGGGGGGTATTTTTGAGGGATTTATTAATTTCTTCTCACTTTTTGTTTGTTTTACCTTCCACTTCTTTAAGGGAGTTTTTTACTTCCTGTTTAAGGGTCTCCATCATTTTCATAAGGTTACATTTAAAGTCGAATTCTTCTACTTCTTCTGAGTTAGGATGTTCATGTCTTCTTGTTGAGTGTTTGCTGGATTCTGGTGTTATCATGCTGCTTTTGAGGATGTTGGAGGAATTCTTGCATTGGTGCCTGCCCATCTCTTCCTTCAAATGAGGCCAGCAGAGTCTCGGCATCTTGGTCGAATCTGTGGCTGTGTACTTGGGAGTTTTTCTTGGTCTGCCCTCTCTTAGGCCTCCACAGCACTGGAACAGGCTCTCAGATCCCTTCTGCCCTCTTTTGATCTGCTCAGCACAGGAGCAGTGCATTTCACTGGGCTCCAAGGATTTCTCAGACAAAAAGGCCCTTTTCCCAACTTCTTTCTGACTGTGGTTATGATGAAGAGAAAGCCATCCCAGCCTGACTTGAGGACAAACCAAAGGAAATGTTCTAGAAGTTCATAGGGCAATAAAACAAAGGAAGTGGGTTGAGTGCTATATTGAGCCTGTGACAGTGTATAGATTATTTTTAATAAATGTCACTCTTAGGTCTGGATGACCTTTTCTAAAAGTTCCCCAGTTGAGTAGATTTTTAGAGTTGAGAAAAAGCAATCAAATTTAATATTCTT
The DNA here is from genome assembly GCA_004026605.1 of Ondatra zibethicus. Classification (NCBI taxonomy): domain Eukaryota; kingdom Metazoa; phylum Chordata; class Mammalia; order Rodentia; family Cricetidae; genus Ondatra; species Ondatra zibethicus. The sequence continues at coordinate 62,444 of PVIU01005933.1, forward strand.
TGTGTCTAAGTATCTTCCTACAGTTTTCCCTTGGAAACAAATATAGTTTTGCTCTCTTGATATTATTTGTGATATGTTGAAATATATTTGGGAAGTAACTATGGCAGGAAAAGGACTGGGAAGAGAGCTGAGTGGTAAAGAAATTAATAACCATTTGTGGTCCAAAGTACATTCCTTAGCTCAGGGGTCGGAGGTTCAGGGTGGGTGGAAAAGTTGAGAGACAAATGAGAAGGATTATACAAGTTCACTAACATGATGGAAAACAGAGAGGAGAATGGGGAATTTTGTTTGCTTGGTTTCCTTTCTGTCAGGTGAGTGATGACATTGGTATATACAAAAGGAACAGGGGTGTTGAGTGTGACAGTGTTAGGGAGAAAAATAGGAGATTTGAAAAATACTGTTGAGAGCTATGAACTTAATCTCCCTCTATGTGTGTTGAAAATAAGAAAAATTGAAGTTGATTTTTTTATTGTTTCTTATGTTTTGAGCCATAGTCGTTTCTTCAGAAGAATGACCTAAAGGCTTTCTGTATCACAAACCACCCAGAGAGATTTAACCCTGGTGTTGTGTTCCCACCTCCAGAGCTATGAAATGGCACTGAAGCTGAGACTGTAATCAATTATTGAAACATTAATGACCATCCCATGAGCTGCCAAGCTATGAGTGCTGCATACCGTATTATTTGAAACACTGATTGAGCCTCGAAGTCAATCTTCAGATTGAACAAGTTGCCCTCTGAGGATACACATATGGGCAGTCCAGGGCTCACACAAGCACATGTGATTTTGTGAAAATCCTTTTTCAGACACTCAGCTTCTAGGTGTGTGCATTTTCTTCAATGAGATTTTGCTGCCAATGCTATTAGTTGACAGACTTCCATACACTGCCCCCATCCGGCTCCCTTTCAAGACAGGGTTTTTCTGTATATCCTTGACTGTCTGGAACTTGCTCTGCAGACCAGGCTGGCCCCAAACTGAGTTATACCAGCCTCTGCCTCCTGAAGGCTGGGATTAAAGGCATGTACCACCACCACCTGGCAACATCTCTTCTTTGAAAATTGTGTTTTCCAAATTTCAAAAGACAGAAGAACACAGATTCTGCATGTCATGAATCTTACAAGGTGGCCTTAAAGTTACTACCAGTCATCTATCCAAGCACTGAATAAAGGAACAAGGCCAAGTACATAGCCTTTAGAAAAGAGCGTAATAGAACACAAGAAAAGGTAGTAATCCAGTGAAAAATTTGAGTATTTTCACTGCCTCCTGTATTATGACAAAGTTCCCATTCTTTTTTTTTTTTGGATTGATAAAGCAGCATATTTTTTATTAGCAGTTTTATAGAACAGAACACAAAAATACATCAATAGAGTGACCCAATAAAAATAAAGATGAACTAAGGGTCAAATTGTCAGCTTCTTCATAGCAGCCAGGGATTAGTTAGAGGAAAGCAAGGCAAAAGTAAACAAATAAAGCATTTTTTTCTGAAGACTAAAAACATCCACCAAGAACTCTAGAATATAGAATAAGCAAAAGTAAAAATACATCAACACACATAGACATTACTCTAAACTTTAATTCTATTATAAATATAAATATGGAAAATTAAAAATTAAGAGAAGAAATATGCTTTCAAAGAATGAAGAATCACTGAAACATTGAATTTGTAAGAACAGTGGAACAAAATTTTTCACTAAAAGAAATACATTCACAGATCTTATGTCAAACTCTTGGAAAAAGTAAAAGATAATTTTAGGCATTTAGAATATATTTGTGTAATTTAACACACACATATCCACACTTGAAAATTCCCAATAATGGTGGCAAAAACAAAAACAAGGAAAAGATATTAGATTAACTATTGTTGTTTTGCTTTTCCCTCTCTGTATTTATCTATCTACAGGTACATTTCATGAAGCCATCACTATAATTACTACATTCTTCAAATTAATAAAACCAAAAAATTATCTATCTACATGTCTGTATGTTTGATTTATAGATACAGCTAGATATATTTACAAATATATTTATATTTATTACACACACACACATATACACTGTGGTCATTTAAATGAGCATGGCCCGCAAAGGTTCATATATTTGCTTGCTTATCCTGTAGTTAGTAAACTGTTAAGAATTAGAAGGTATAGTTTTGTCAGAATTGGTGTGTCTTTGCTGGACAACCAGTTTCACTGGGGGGGGGTGCTGAGGTTTCAAATACCCATGTATGGCCCATTCTCTGTGCTCTCCTTCTGCTGTGTCTTCTAGAAGTGATGAAAATCTCTACAAAATGACTGGTTAAACAAGACATTTATGATGACACTATCATTTGACATGCCCACATAGATGGGAATCCACCTCTGGAAGAAAAGGTAGAGTCTCTCTTTTTCTCTTTTCCTCTCTCTCTCTCTCTCTCTCTCTCTCTCTCTCTCTCTCGGAAGGTTGTTTCCTAATTTTCTGAGAAATCGCCATACAGATATCCAAAAGGACTGTATCAGTTTTTACTCCCACCAACAATGCAGGGGTATTCCTTTACCCCACATCCTCTCCAGCATAAGTTATCATCAGTGTTTTTGACCTTGTCCATTCTTACAGGTGTAAGATGGAATCTCAGAGTGTTTTGATTTGCAGTTTTGATTTTGCATTTCTCTGTTGGTTAATGATGTTGAACATTTCCTTAAGTGTCTTTCAGTCATTTCCTCTGTTGAGTGTTCTCAGTTTAGGTCTTTATCCCTTTCTTTAAAAATTGGATTATTTGATCATTTGATGACCAATTTCTTGAGCTCTTTGTATATTTTGGAGATCAGTCCTCTGTGTAATGTGGGGTTGGTGAAGATCTTATCCCATTCTGTAGTCTGCTGTTTTGTCTTGTTGACTGTGTCCTTTGCTTCACAGAAGCTTCTCAGTTTCAGGAGGTCCCATTTATTAATTGTTTCTCTTAGTGTCTGTGCTACTGGGGTTATATTTAGGAAGTGGTCTCCTGTGCCAATGTTTTCAAGTGTACTTCCCAATTTCTCTTCTATGAGGTTTAGTGTGGTTGGTTTTATGTTTAAGTCTTTGATCTATTTGGACTTGAATTTTGTGCATTGAGATAGATATGGATCTATTTTTATTCTTCTGTATATTGATATCCAGTTATGCCAGCACCATTTGTTGAATATGCTTTCTATTTCCCATTTTATATTTTTTTGCTTCTTTGTCAAAAATCAGGTGCAGGATACAAGGAACATATCAAAACATAATAAAGGCAATATAGAACAAACCAGCAGGCAACATCATACTAAGTGGAAAGAAACTCAAATCAATCCCACTAAAATCAGGAGCAGTATAATGTTTTCCATTCTCTCCATATCTATCCAATATAGTATTTTAGGTTCTAGTTAGAGCAATAAGACAACAAAAGGAGATCAAGGGGATACAAATTGAAAAAGAAGAAGTCAAACTCTCAATATTTGCTGATGGTATTAGAGTTTACATAAGTTATTCCAAAAATTCTACAAAGGAACTACCACAATTCATAAACACCTTTAGTAATGTAGCAGGATACAAGTTTAACTCAAAAAAAATCAGTAGACCTCCTTTAAACAGATTATAAATGGGCTGAGAAAGAAATTAGAGAAACATCACCCTTCAGGATAGCCACAAATAACATAAAATATCTTGGAGTAACTCTAACCAAGCAAGTAGAAGACGTGTATGACAAGGACTTTAGATCTTTGAAGAAAGAAATTGAAGAAGACACCAGAAAATGGAAAGATCTCCCATGCTATTGAGTAGGTAGAATTAACATAGTAAGACTGACAATCTTACCAAAAGCAATCTACAGATTCAATGCAATGTTCACCAAAATCCCAGCAAAATTCTTCACAGACCTCCAAAGAACAACACTCAACTGCATATGGAAGGACAAAAAAAATCCACGATAGCCAAAACAATCCTGTACAATAAAGGAACTTCTGGAGACATCACAATCCCTGACTTCAAACTCTACTACAGAACTACAGGACTGAAAACAGCCTGGTATTGGCATAAGAAATGACAGCAGGACCAATGGATCCAAATCGAAGACTCAGATATCATTCCACACAACTGCAAATACCTTTTTTGTTTATTTTTAAGATTATAATTTAGTTACATTCTTCTTTCCCCTTCATCCTTTCTCACCCTCCTATATACTCCTTCCAACTCTGCTTCACATTTATTGTCTCTTATTTTCATCAGTTGTTATTTCATGTATACATGTGTTTACATATACTTATATATTCCTAAGTATAATCTGTTGAGCCAATTATAATGTTACTAGTATGTATGTTTTCAAGGCTGATCATCTGGCACTGGACAGCCAATTGATATGTTCTTCCATGTGATGCGTCCCCTCTCTTGCTCCCAGATTTGCTTAGTTTCTCCTATTTTAATACATGTCCAACTTGAGGTACTTAAAATAAGGCCTAGATGAGAGAAAAGAGAGTAACTTTCCCATCTTCTCACAAGGTGCTGTCTAGTAAATACTTATTTTTTTTCTCTTCCATGCTAGGGGCTGTGGGTTTCACCAGTGTACTTCATTATTGCAGGAACTCTGTTGAAAAGGTTAAATGACAAATAGCCATGAGCATTCAACATGAATTAGATGATCTGGGGAAGTTCTTTCATTTAAAATAGCTAAATGCAAAAAGCAAAGTCCATTGAAGGGGTAGGAGATAAACCCCATTGGTAGAGTGCTTACCTAGCACACACAATGCCCTTAGTTTGAATAAAAAATAATTTATGGGACCATAGTATGTCAGGATATCACCATGTTTTCTGTTAATAATGGTTTTCATTGACTTCAGGCAATTCTTCTCTTGTGTTGACCATAAGCTATTGTCTAGGCAAGGATGGTAGCTGCTTGTCTACGTTGGTTTATAATAGGGATTTGAGTAGCTGGAATGTCTTGTTAGCACTTGGAAATCCAATATGCTAGTGATAATAAGTCAATCAACTTCATCTTTGCCTCTCTGGTCTAATTAGGAAGTCCACAGTTCTGTCATTCACAAAGACATACTTTGAAATAAAATACATTTTCATTAATTCTTTGAGAATTTTACAATGTACTTGATCATGTTTATATGCCTCTCCTCCCACTAACCCCTTCCAGATCCACACCACTTCTTCACAACCCCACAGTGTATAATGCACATGTATTTCTGTGTGTTAGACTATATTCCTTGGTGACATTATTGAAATGAAATACAGATATGAGTAGGAAGAAACACACCTTTTCTCCATGAATTTAGAGTTAAAATAAAAGGCAATGCCAGAGGGAGAAGAAAACTTAAGCAAATGTGAAGCAAAAGAGATATATTGTGATAAATGAGCGAGAAGTTGCAAATGGTTTTCAGGTATAATACCAGTCTACTAGAGTAGGGACTAGTTCTTTACTGTGTGACAATACTTGCATTTTCCTTTACAAAGTCCTCTTTTTAGAATAAACAAATTTGAGTAAACATTTTACATTTAGCTCAAATTATCCTGTGCCCAAAATACATGTCAATAACAGCGAAAGGGATTCTAAAACTATTAAGAAAAAAAATATTGTTTCTTTCAAATCACTGCTTGAATTATGAGCAACCAGTATTCATATCAGTCTAATTAATGTAATTAGGACATTGAAGCATCATTTGCTCCAATATCTTCCTTTCATAGATAAAGAAGCAATGCAGGGTCAGACTTGATACAACTTAATAACAAAATGAAAAGGGACATGTGGATATATATGGAGGAGTCACACCCATGTCATCAATTACAGTAACAAAAAGTAGGAATCATAATCAGTTGATGATTTATATTTGGAGAAAATTTTCCTTATGAGCACCTGAAATTCTTGGATGCTGTCTCAGCAATTTACTTACCTAATTGTTTGTTGTGTTCATTCCCAAGACAGGAACTTCGGTTAAAGCACACCTTGTGAATCTCAAATCAGGTTGCCATGGAAACAGAGTCCTTTCTGTGCCAATTCTGTACTCGTAGTTTACTTGCCTGAGCATCATGCCATTCTGCTTGATATCAAAGCACTACGACAACCGAATATGGATTTTCTATGCACACAACTGCATATCACAAAATTTATCTGCAGAATTATTTTATAGACTCAGTTTTATACTATGTATTTACATGCCTTTTAAATATTATTTGTTTCAAAAATATTACAGATCTTGACTCTGGTTTTGGTTAAGGGTGACATAAGCCAGTTTATGCTATACTACTTGTTTAGAAACCCTAAAGAATTTTTCCAAGGAAAATTTAAATTCTCAGACTTTAACTTCAGTTCCTATTAATGTATGAGAAAATGCCCTTTGTGGTTTTTATTTGTCTCTAAGCTTCTAGTGGGCAAAAAACTATTGGAAGGCCTTAAAAGATCCTGAGTATCTGGAATGCCAATTTAATGCACACTTTAGTAAAACTGGACATGGAGTATCTTCTTGACAAAAATAAAAGTATCTCTTTTCACTGGTTTAAGAATGCACTTACCTTTAGACCTCATGCCTTCTTTTCATCTCGCTCTCTGCTCTGGAGGTCAATACTGAAGAGCCACATCAGGGTCACAGGCTTCCTCCCTTTCAATAGTTTGGGTTCTTCTGGCTGTCAGCAGAAAAGGAGAAAAACATGAGAAACTCTTGCATTAAAGTGACATATTTCATCTGTTGTGTTGTACCATGCTACATAAAGGTCACAAAATAAAATGTGTTTTATTTTAAGATGCCTATATAGACTTAAAACCTGCTATTATCCTAGAAATACCTGCTTCTTTTAATGCACCTTAGAGACTGTTATAAATGTTGTTAATATTGTCTGCACCTTTTTAGAAACTTAATTTATTTTTTTAAATTTCATTTTACATTCAAACCACAGTTCTCTCTCCCATCCCTCATCTCCCCAGCTTGCCCCACTCCTAGGCTACCTTCCATCCACTCCTTCCAAAGGGTATGGGGAGTCAATAACGTCTGGCACATTAGGTTGGGGCAGGGCCAAGCCCCTCCCCACTCCCATAAGCCTGAGCATAGCATCCCACCTTAGGGAATTGGCTCAACAAGCTAGCTCATGCAACAGGGATAGATCCTGCTCCTACTGCCAGCGGCCCCTCAGATAGTCCAAGCAATCTTCACTACTGTTTCTCACATATGGAGAGCCTATTTAGGATCCATAGGGGCTCTACAGCTGTCAAGATGATGATGGAGAAATATGCCGAGACAGTTGAACCAAGCTTGAGGAAAATCATAAACTCTAGATTGTCTGCACTTCTTAACTGAACATTTATCTAGCGATTATTTTTCAAAACTCAAAATGGCTTTTTACTTAGCTTCATATAAAATTTGAAAAGCTATAATGTCTTTTTCAATCTGATCCCTAACTACCAGTTGAGGCACTCTACCACCACTGAGGGTTTGTTTTCAGTGGAAGGCATTCTGCACCCCTTAGCCGTCTCAAGGGTGTCACTTTCTCTTGAATTGGAGTGTTACAATTTCCCCTAGCTTCTCTCTTTCTGAAGTGTTTCTGCTATCTGATTGTTTTTTGAAACAAGTAAATGATTGAAAGTAAAACATCTAACCATTTCTGAGCCTAGAGTGACACTTAAAAATTGTGTAGATAATGATTTTAAGGTTTTTCTAAAAAATTCAGTATGACTTTAGAAAAAGAATCAAAAGCTAAGCATCCTACAAGTAGTTCATAATTCAAAAGAGGTTATAGCTATAAAAGGAGCAATTACTATTAGAACGATCCTAGAAGCTGTTCTCATATAAATGAATGAAGTTTTGTCAAGGAGGCAGTGGGAAGACTGTCTAACACAGAAGACAGCTTATGGAGTTCTGAAAACCTCAGCTCATAGTTCTTCTCTGTGCAGTTAAAGCGGGTTAAATATGGAGAGTCAGACTATCTTGAAATTTCCATCAGAAACCATGTCTCTTCAATGACAAAAGGCCAGAAAGATCGAGTGAGTGTAGATAAATTCTTTCCTGGGAGTTTTTCCATTACTTGTGGCTGCTCCCGTAGTAGTATTTTCCAGCAGAGCAGAGGATTGTGAACATCTTTCTTCAAGACCAATATCTTTCTTCAAAGGCACTGTGATGTGGGGTATTATATAAATGCACCCATGACAAGTCAAACAGATGAAGCCCTCCTATTCATCTACATGCAAGCAAGTATGATTGACTTAGCGAAGCAGGAGGGCAGAGAAGAGAAACTCGGGTTCCATCTGTCAAGCGAAAATCTAGGGAAAAGACAGAAGTGAGTCAAGCAACCTTAAGGCTGACATCTTCTTGGCAGACTCTCTTATCTTACATTTGGAGTTGGACACAAGCCCTGATCATTCCCATTCCCCTTCAGTATTTCTAGAAATAAAAACTCTCAGAGAACAAATAGTACTATCATACCTAACTGATCTTCCCTGGTGCTTTATCTGTACTAAAATGTACATGATGTCTTACCAGGATAATTGTAGGGATATCTTATAAATTGTAAGGTAGTTATTATTCATATATCTAAGACTATTAATTATTCAAAACATCAGGAGAGGAAAGTCTTAGTCAAATGTCATCTGAAGTCTGTATCAATCTTTTTCTTTATTCAAAAACACTGCTGTACCACATGGTCTTTGTTCCGTAAAATTCGACTTCAACATCCAATAGGATAAAATGAACACAGACCCTACACAGTATACTGTCTTTCAACACCTTTATTCCAGGGGTAGTTTTTTAAAAAAAATCCTTTGTGATCTATGTCCATTATATACCCTGTGCTAAATAATTTGTTCTCATGACTAACAGTCTATTGCAGCTCTATTATTCACCACTGCTATCTGACGAATTTATAACTGGAATCTACTGATATCTCTACGTTCTAGCCCTACAGCTGCTTCTCCATACCTCTTACTCTCCAACTATGCTCCATGATCAATTAATTTCTGTAGTGTGAATATTAGTATACATGTGGGATATGTTTGTGTCCGTATGTGCACATTCATTCCTGTATGTGAATGCAATTGCGTGCATGTAAGGAGGTCAGCAGATAACCTTGAATATCGGTCCTCATTTTCACCTTGGTTGAAACAAGATCATTCTCTTATTTTCCACTGAAAGATTAGGCAGCTATCCCATGAACTTCTGGTATCTATCTACTTTAATTGCTTCCCATCTAACAGTAGAATCACTGAAATTGCATCTATACATTATTGCACTAGAGTTTACAAGATTCTGGCCATTTGAACTCAAGTTCTCATATTTGCTGGGCAATTGTTTCACCAAGTAATCCAACTTAAAACCATTTTCTAAATCCACTTTAACTACTATATCATGTTCTTCTACCCCAGTGTTTGCACGGAATTGTTTCCCACCCCATTCAGAAGTTGACTAAACGTTTAATGCAACATCTTCTCTATATAGTCCTGAAGCCCAAATAGCTGTCTTCCATCTCTCTATTTCCATACCTCCTTCAAGACACACTCAAAGAACACTTAATAAAAATTACTCCAATTTCATTGAATGGGAAAGCTTTCTTTAAAAAAAAATTCATTCCACTGTCATACTTTAATCCGTGTTGTACACCTAAAGGTTAGGTTTAAATATTATAAAGACAGAGCATTTAAGAATTTCTTAAAGTTATATAGTTTACAAGTATGGTGCTCTAATAAAGGGTTGTTCGTCTTAAAATCACTCAAGTAGTTTTAGATTACTGTGCCATTCAGAATCAAAAAATACTCACAGAAATATATGATTTGCTTGCAACAGTGGGATGGTAGCCAATTTAATATGAGCAGAATATTGTAAAATAACGTGTATTTTTATTGTTTTCATTTGTTACTATCTGACCACTACAACAAAATAAGTATCAATGACTGGCTCAGAACATAAAAGTATATACTACTCTTGCAGAGTACCTGAATTCTGTTCTTATACTCCTATATCAGGCGACTCAAAACTTCCTTTTGATTCTTGATGAAGAGCGTTCAGTACCCTCTTCCAGCTTCCATATGTACTTGTGTCTGCCTACATGCAGACACATACATAGATATAATTTAAAAAATGAACAAATCACCCCCTTAAAAAAGCATAAGTCTTAAATAATACAAGTTTTTTTTTTCCACTCAGGAAGGAAGAAGACTAAGATCATGAACTTGTATGGTCTGCTAAGTCTTTCTGACCTACTGAAGACGTTTCTCACTTTGTTCTCACAAAAGAGAGTAGATGCATTATATGCTGTTTCTTCTTCCAAGGACAGCAATCCTGCTCAGTTATGCTCTACTCTCAAGAACCTGTTTAACCTTAAGTATTTCTGCAAAAACAAAATAAAGCAAAACCTCTGTGAAGAAAATTACATTGGTAGTGATTTGTGCGTACCAGTTTTCTCTTTTGCAACATTGGAACTACCATTAAAATAAGTGTGGACCAACCTGAAGGAAGATGCATGACAGCATAGAGAAGAAATTAGCATCCCAACCTATAACTGATGAAAGCTATCTGCAGACATATGAGCAATACCAGACAAAACTCAATGAACTTCTGTCCAGGCCAACCACATTGTATTGTACTCAGTAATTTTTCAGAAATAAGATTTTGCTATTTTAATTTTCTAATGTTTGAGATTATTTGTTACTCAGCAATGAATAATTGATAGTAAATACATTGTTTCTTACCAGACAAATCCACATTTTTTGCGCAGAGAAAATTAGAGAAGTAAGACAGAGATTTTTCTTCTTTTTCCTCCCATACTTAAAAATTATTTGGGATATACTGTGGGTTTCTATTTAGTTGTCTCCCTGACAAAAGAGAAAGTGACTGTCTTGTGTGTCTAAAGCCAGTTGCTCCTTCTCCACTCTTAGTTCTGCATCTTTCCACTTCCCTTGATACTCACTCATCAAACATACTGCAATGTGTCTTTCATTGTCCATGATTTATTAAATCCTTGCATCCCACAAAGATTTGTAATAATGGCTATCATTAGCTCATTATGCATAAATATCTAGCTGGTTGACTGTGTGGTACAGCCCATGGGAACCTCTCAAAATTTTCAGACAGTATTTAGTAACTTATTCCCAGTCTGGGTATAATACAATCCAGCATGAAACATGTTTTTGACTCTCTGCACTGCTTTAGCATCCTTGTGAAGATAAGACATGATGAAACATTATAAATGGAGAATGAGCTGTATTCTGCCCTAACAAAAGTTTTTCCATCTATAGTCACTTCCTGCTGGATGTCATCACACTTATATATTTTATACAGTATACATTATAAAGCTTTAAGTTCTAGAGAAAGTAGCTCCTGGAGTGTACAAACATCAGACTTCGCATGTATACAGCTCTCGCGATCATCTCTTCAAATTTACCACACCAACCTTGATTTCACTATACCATAAAAATAAATGGCAACATCTTCTATGTAGTCCTGATGCCCAGATAGCTGCCTTACTCCCCTTTATTTTCATACATTCTTCAAGATACAACCAAAGAATGGTTAACAAAAGTTGTTTTAATTCCATTGAATGGGTAAAGATTCTTTACTCCATAAACACTGCCACACTCTCTTCTTGCAGTATACATGAAGGTTTTGTTTAAATGTTTACCCACCCTTTCTCTATATTATTGACTTCCTGTCTGGGGGATGATAGTGTTGTTCTTATCTACCATTCTATCTCTATTCTTTTTGCCACCTGATTACTCAAGATGTAGCTATCTTGAAATTTGTAATTATTTAACATATTAATGCTGAAGGAAACAAATAATATGGGGGATATTCACTTTAGTCAGTCAAAGAGTCTATTCTGTTTTCATAGCAAAAATAAAATTTATGAGTACTTAAATGTCAAAAGTGAAATTTTCTAGCCTCTATTTAATTGTAGGTTCATTGACGGTTTACAGGAGTTCTGTGCAGTTGATAGTCAGTATAGCTAGGAATGGCGATGTGCACTTGTACTCCTATTTGACAAGACATAGGCGCAAGAGGATCATGAGCTTTGAACTAACCTGAGATTTATAGTGAAACCTTATTTTAAAATAATCTCAGTAAAATATTTTAGTTGTATGTGATGTTAAAAGACTGCTATGAGAACTGACTACTCAGTGAAGGTGGTGACATAAATTGATAATTTTTAATGAGGAAGAAAAAGTACAGTGTGCTGTGGATGGCAGAATACAAAACACAGAGTATTTTCAGGATGAGGCTCAAGTGCTAAATTGACCAGTTATCAATACAACCCTGGATGATTTAACTTTGAATATCTTCTATTGTCACATATAGGAAACATTTCAAGCCTAACCACATCGTAGGATAACCTATTTAACTCAAGAAGCTAGCTATAATGAATCTCAACCCCAGACTTCATGACATGAAAAATGGAACATTAGCAAGTGAATATTTTACCACCCCACTGGATAATGTGATATTTACCTGGTGTGGAATAATATAGGTGTACTGGCTGCTTTTGTGCCAACTTGGCACAAGCTAGAGTCATCAGTGACGAAGGAGCATCTGCTAAAGAAATGCCTCAATGACATCCAGTTGTAAGGCGTTTTTTCATTTATTGAATATTGAGGAAGGGCACAGCCCATGGTGGATGGTGCCACTGTTGGACATGTGGTCCTGTACTTTATAAGAAGATGAGCTGAGTAAGCCATGCAAAGCAAATCAGTAAGCAGCACCCCTCCATGGTGTCTGCATCAGGTCCTGCCTCTAGGGTCCTTCCTGGATTGAATTCTGATCCTAACTTCATTCAGTGATGATCAGCAATGCTGAAGTGTAAGTCAAATAAATCTTTTCTCCACAACTTACTGTTGTAAGGAGGCCACTTGTTTGTTTCCCGGCTGCCCAGATTCGAATAATCACACAAAAAATATACTAATTAAAATATTGTTTGGCCAATAGCTTAAGTGTATTTCTAACTAGCTCTTACATCTTAAATTACTCTATTTCTATTAATCTGTGTATTGCCACCTGTCTGTGGCTATCCGGGTAAAGTTCTGGCATCTCTCTGTCTCCAGAGGGTCTACGTGGCTTCTCCTAACTTCGCCTTCCTTTTCCCAGCATTCAGTTTAGTTTTCTCCACCTATCTCTATTCCCTGTGCAGCCCGAAGACAGTTCTTCATCAACCAATGGTATCCAAAGTGTACAGAGGGGAATCCCATATCAATTTGGTTTTTTATCATGGTGTTTTGTCACAGCAATAGAAACCCTAACTAAAACAGTAGGGATAAAAATGGGCAAAACAGTAACACCAGTCTTACTGGATTGTTGGTTGCAAAAGCTGAGATAATGCAGACAGGTATTGAGACAGGCTCAAGAAATGTTCATTTCTTATTCTTAGACATTTTTCTCTCATATTATTGGAGAAAAGCACAATTTTTTTTAGAATAGAAATATGTTATAAAAATGTCTTGGGTTCAAATTCTATTCTGTTCCTTAATAGATAAGAGATTGTGAGACAGTGTTGCATTGTCCTTAACTTGGAGTTTTAATTTGTCTAATAAGAATAAACAACACATATTCAGTTAACTATCTGGTAGTTACTTAATATTTATGACTTAATAAATCCTTTAAACAAATAATTCTTCAAATTTCTGAGCATTTATTCTGAACATGCCTGAATTTCATCAATATCAAAAATGAGGAGTGGGGAAATACATGTAGTTTGTCATTTATTATCCTTAAGGATCAAAATATCTAAAAATAATAAGAAATAATAAATGAAACACATTGTATTGTAAATATAAACAGTGGAGGAAGAAAAATTAGAAACAGTGGTGGAATGAGAACTTAACAGGGCTAGGATGATTGAGAATGGCCTCTTCACACAAGCTACTTAACTATGAGATGAAAATAACATGTCACCATAGAGAACAGGACTATGGACACAGATTATTCTCCAGTTGAAACTTAAAAGACAAGACAGATTCAATGGGCAGACTCAAATGTTTGGCAAGTCTATAATTGCCTCCGCCAAGTTTAAGAAAGAAAACAGGTTTTGCCCTTTAGAGCAATAAGATAGGCCAATACCACCTACTGATATTTGATTTTCACCTTTTAACAAAAATGATTGAGACTCTTTCTTCATGAGAGACCTTTCTTTTTTTATTATTTATTTTATTCACACCTACAAATAGTTTAAGTTTAGTGGCTTTTGAGCATCTTTTAATAGGAATGCTGGTTTAAGATCTGCCACATAAGCCACAGATTCTAATGTTAATTTAAAAGGTAAGCTAGTTGTACATTGGTGACTGACAGACCTTCCCATGTTCTCTTAGATTTTCTTGCCCTTTCTATTTTCATTATTTCTTATCTTCTACTGTTGCTTCACTGAAAGAGACAGGGAATGTCCTAGAAAAGGGACTGTTCTATAATCTTGTGAGTCTGATGCATTCTAAGAGGGAGATGAAATTTGGAATTTACCTTAAAGGCTCAAAGCGCCCCACGTATTCTGAGTCATCATTTTTTTCTGATTAGCAAGGAGACAGAATCTTAATAAGGCAATCTCTGTAGATGCAGCAGTCTTCCTTTGCAAATTGACAGCAAACGTTTGATAAGTCACCCTGCACTGGGAAGAAGGCAGAAAAATTGTCCCCATTTGTAGGACAAATATCTATAGACATGACACTTATCTCAAGAGAACACAAGACCTCAGAAGTTACTCCCAAATCCGGTTATACTAAAGCATTAAAATATAAACTCATACATATAATCATAACAAAATTATTTATAGTGAAAGGATTATAGCTTCTATCCAGCCCAAAAGTAATTTTCTTAGGATTTGCCCAAGCACATGAGGTGTAGTTTGTTTCTTGATTCATTCATTTGTTCCACACATGTATTTCTGTGGCTGTGTTAAGTACTGTGCTAGGCACCAGGGATTCCACACTAACTGCTAGAGACATGGCAAATGTCCTTAAAGAACTTAAGGATCCAACTGACGATAACAAATTAATTAAACAAGGAATACATCAAGATATTTAATTGCAGATGCTCTAAATTCTATAAGGAAACAGAATTTTGTGAACTTGATATAAAGGGAGTAAGGACTGGCTATCAACAAAAGTCAATTTCCAAGGCTGAGATATCAGAACATCTGGAGGGAAGGTCAACATGATAGACAAAATTGAATGGGACAAAAGAAGGGGACTTCTGAAGGTCAAGCACCATATTTATAACATTCCTCAGGAGCCAAGTGTCTACAGTTTGGGCACGTGATGTAGGCTGCCAAATATAACAAAATGAAATGGAAACAAATTCTCATTCACAGTCATCTCCACCAAAAATGTGTCCCAATTTACTGGATTCCAGGTTCTACACCCCCTCAAATGGTAACAAACTTAGAAGCAATGATTGAACAGAACATCTAGAAGATGCTGAAGTGTGGGCTCTATTCTGCTGGAACAGAAACACCCTGTCCAGAATATTGGAAAACTAGACAGCAGTTACTAACGTCTGGGTACATCTACATATTTTCATAGGCGAGCCTGAAGTTCTCATCTAACCTATTTTCCTTTCATATTGTTTTAAGAGGGGCTTGTAGAACATGAAGTAGCATTATTCTGAAACCATTATAATGTGAATAAGGTCACTGGTAGCTCACATCATGCCAAGTATCCTTCATTCTTGACTAAAATGAAGGGTTGCTATTGGTTACAGACTTAACTTTCTGATGACACTACTTTCTGTACAGATAAGATTTATTCAATCATTTCTCATGCAGCCTAATCGAGAACTCTTCCAAATCCTCTAACTAAAACTCAATTTTTTAAAATGTTATTTCTTAATTATCTCGATCCAGCATTTTATAATCCCTTTACCTGTTTCTTCTCAATGGTGTAATAGTAGTTTACTGACAGAGTATTCCTGCTAATCTCTGTCCAAGGACCAGACACCTGCAAAGGCTGTAGGAGACTAAAGAACTAAACTATTTTTCATTAGTGTAGTCAGATCACCTGAACAGTTGGAAAGTCCTTTCCACTTAAGGAGACAGAATGTCCATTCCCAAAAGTTCAAATATTATGTTTTGCTACTATTAGAAGCTCACTTTTCCCATTTAACCAAGATCCACATTGTCTGATTAATTTGTCATATCTTTCCATTTGTGGTTGGGAAATGAACCTTAGGTCCTTTTGAAATCCTTGCTTAACAGCATAGAAACGCCACTAAAATACAGCTCCAGCCTGCAGTAGACATTTTGCCCTCTTTGAACATTTGAAAATAGTTTTGTTATTTCACTTTCAAAATAAGAAATTCATTTTATTCATGGTTGACTGATTTTTTTAGCAATTATTTTAAAAGCCGAGAAATCTGTCACTGTGAGAAATTGAACCTGTAAATTGCTTTCAAATGCAGTGAAAAATTTGTAAATATTAGCTGTGGCAGCTAATGAGGTTGACAAAATAATGTTTATTTAAACGTTTATTAATTTTTACCTTATGACTCACATTTTAAATCAGTTATTTTGTGAGTTAGTTCCCTAGTTCTCTGTTCTCACCCTGAGCCTCTGAGGACTACACAGACAACAGGAACTCTCCTACACTTATAAGGAAGGTCAACGTGATGGCCAAAATGAGTGGGAAAAAAATAGAGAACTTTTGAAGGGCAACCAGTACATGGCCCTGTGTCTGAGGTGCCCTTTACTCTTCTTCTTAGAGTTCTTTAGTTATGAGGACATCACTAACATCTATTTATGTACTCAATTACTTGCTCTTAGAAACCACTTCAAATGTATAGTATAGACACAAGTAGACCATGAGACTCATTTTCTTCCTGAGAAATTCAAGAGTAAATTACAAACATTGTTCCCTCCCACTGTACCATTCTTGAAAGTACATTAACTATACAAACAAGGACATCTTTCTCCGTATCTGTCAGTCACCTGAGAATCTCTGGAAAAAGGTGCTGCTACATTTCTACCATCTTATCCTTGAATCTTGTTCAGACTTCGCCTATGTCCAGTGGGATTATCCTCAGGCTTGGACATTTTCTGAGTGCTTTTAGTCTTCTTCTGTCTTTTCTGGACCTCTGGTTGTTTTTTTTTTTTTTTAACCACATTTGACAATTGCAGCGTAGTTGCTTTGTAGGTGTCTTCTCTCTCTGGGGCCATGTCATGATTCCTCTTCACCAGAATTTGCTTTTTTCAGGACCAGCAGATGCTAAGAAGGACCATCTGGCATGCTATCACTTTCATCAAAAGGAATCGTAATTTTCCAGGATTTTATTACTCATCCTGCTTTTCACTGCCACAGTCAAGTCAAAGGATAACCATGCATATGATTCCTCTGAGAGCTGTGGTATTGACATGTGCTTACATGTGTACCTTCTTTGTGATCTTGTTATGTCATTATACTTTATAGCATTTTGTCACTGGGGGAGAATCTTAATTACAGGGTTACAACTCAACTGATATGATCAGTTTTAATATATGACAAAGATAATTTGCTACTTCTAAAATAACTAGTGTGTGAGCAATCTAATTAATGTGAATTCAAAATTATCTTCATAAGAAAGTTACTTTAATACAGTCATATTCTGATATCCTTTCTAGAGCAGAAGTGAGGTGCTTGGTCAAGGCAAATGGTCATTAGGTTTCTATTACCGTCACAGTGACTTATTCTGTATGTCAGGAGTATATCGTCTGCCTTACCTTTTTTGTTCTTGTTGTTTTTCAAGGCAGGGTTTTTCTGTAGCTTTAGAGCCTGTCCTGGAACAGAGCTCTTGTAGACCAGGTTGGCCTTGAACAGAGAATTGAAAATTTAGGACCTTGATAAAAATATATATAATGGCAATGCATTTTCAACTCATTATTTGTATGTGTGTGTTTGTGTGCTTATGTGTGTGTGTATGATGAATGCTGACAGATGTGCAGGTGTACTTGTCTGTGTGTATGCATGCATGTGGAGGCCAAAAGAATGCATGGCGTGTCTTCCACTATTAAGGAATTCCTGAAAATACCTGGTATACTGTAGGAATTCACTAAATTGGAATGGCTTGCTAAGGGTGGTTGGATTTTCATCTTTTGAAATCTATTTATATTTTTGTTTTGGACTCACATCTTTCCTTTATAGTGCTCAAGCCTTTCTTATAACACATAGTAGAAGATTCAAGCAACAGAAAAACAATATACAATTATCTTTAAATAAATAAATATGTCATTTTCTCAGAAAATTGATAATCTACCTCAAGATCAGGGTTTACCACTCTTGGGCATATACCCAAAGGATGCTCAATCATACGACCAAGACATTTGCCCAGCTATGTCATAGCATTATTTATTGTAGTCAGAACCAAGAAACAACCTCAAACCTCAACCAAAGAATTCATAAAGACATATTTGCACAGTGGATTATTATTCAGCTGTTAAAAACAAGAACATCAGGATATTTGAAGGGAAACTGATGGAACTATTAAAAAAGTAATCCTGACTGAGTTAACCCAGACCCAGAAAGAGAAACATGGTATGTACTCACTAATAAGTGGATATTAACTGTAAAGAATAACCATACTTTGGGTTCACCTTGCTATTTGGCTTCTCTGGGCTTGTGAGCTATAAGCTTAGTGTCCTTTGTTTATGGCTAGGGTCCACTAATGAGGGAGTACATACCATAACCGTCTTTTTGGGTTCTTCCATTGAGGGGCACCTAGGTTGTTTCCAGGTTCTGGCTATTACAAATAATGCTGCTATGAACATAGTTGCACAAATGCTTTTGTAGTATGATTGAACCTCTCTTGGGTATATTCCCAAGATTGGTATTGCTGGATCCTGTGGTAGGTTGATTCCCAAAGCCCAGAGAAGCCAAATAGCAAGGTGAACCCAAAGAAAAACATATATAGATCCTCCTGGAAATTGGAAGCAAACAAGATCGCCAGGCAAAAGTTTGAAGAACTGAAGTGGT
>PVIU01005933.1:81428-107509 GCA_004026605.1 Ondatra zibethicus
TCTTCCATTGAGGGGCACCTAGGTTGTTTCCAGGTTCTGGCTATTACAAATAATGCTGCTATGAACATAGTTGCACAAATGCTTTTGTAGTATGATTGGACCTCTCTTGGGTATATTCCCAAGAGTGGTATTGCTGGATCCTGTGGTAGGTTGATTCCCAAAGCCCAGAGAAGCCAAATAGCAAGGTGAACCCAAAGAAAAACATATATAGATCCTCCTGGAAATTGGAAGCAAACAAGATCGCCAGGCAAAAGTTTGAAGAACTGAAGTGGCGATAGAGGTGGGGGTAGGGGTGGTGGGGAAGGGGAGAGGAGGAAGAAGAAGAGAGAAGGGAAGGACTGGGGAGAGCTTGGGGGATTGGGAGGATGGAGATGGAGGAAAGGTGGATATTGGAGAAGGGAATAAGATATCTACATTAAGAGATTCATTTCAAGATTGGCAAGATACTTGGCACTAGAAGGGATCCCAGGTGTCCACGAGGATGTCCCCAGCTAGGTACTTGGGCAGCAGAGGAGAGGGTGCCTGAACTAGCCCTGTCCCATAGTTACATTGATGAATACCTTGATCATCACCATAGAAATTTCGTCCGATGGATGGAGATAGAGACAGAGACCCACATTCACATCAGGGCAATGGACTGAGCTTCCAAGGTCCAGTCGAAAAGCAGAAGGTGAGAGAAGATGGGCAAGGAAGTTAGGACTGTGAGGGGCTGGTCCACCCACTGAGACAGTGTGCCTGATCTAATGGGAGCTCACCAAATCCAGCTGGACTGTGTCTGAACAAGCATGTGATCAAACTGGACTCTCTGAATGTGGCTGCCAATGGGGGCTGACTGAGAAGCCATCAACAATGACTCTAGGACCTATCTCTTCTGCATGTATTATCTTTTTGGGAACCTAGTCTATTTGGATGCACACCTTCCTAGGCCTGGATGGAGGGGGGAGGGCCTTGGACTTCCCACAGTCAGGGTACCATGCCCTCTTTTAAGGAAGCAGGGGGAGGGAGGAAAGGTGGGAGAGAGCGGGGGCAGACTGGGAGAAGGGGAGGAAATGTAATTTTTTTTGAATGAAAAAAATAAAAGAATATGAAAAAAAAGAATAACCATACTACAATCCACAACCCCAGCGTCGCTAGGTAATAACAAAGGACCAAAGGGGAATGTATGCATTTCCCTGGGAATGGAAAATAGAAGAGATCTCCTGGGTAGACAGGGGGTGAGTGAGGATGGGAAGATGAGGGATCAGGTTGTGGTTGTTGATAGAGAAGGGAGAACTGAAAAGATTTCGTGATATGGGGGGCATTTGGGGAACAGGTGAAAACCTGGTACAAGGGAAACTCCCATGAATCTATAAGTATGATCCCTCTAAAACTCCTAGTAATAATGTATAGGTAGCCTGACCTGGTCATCTACTGTAATCAGATTGGTGACTATCCCAATTGTCATCGTAGAGCCTTCATCCAGATAAACACTGGACAGAACTCGGAGAATGCTGTCGAAGAGAGGGAGGAAGAACTGTACAAGCAAAGTAGGCCAAGGTCATCACAAAGGAACCCACAGAAACAACTTACCTGGGCTAATAGGAACACACAGAATCTGAACCGACAGCTAGTGATCCTGCATGGGACCAAACGAGGTCCTCTACACAAAAGTAACAATAAAAAAGTACATTGTTTTCTATTTTTCTTTTTATAAATTCCCATTTTTTGTAGGTCCCTACAGAGTTTATGAAGAAAGATGTTCACCCTGGGTCTCAAGTGATGCTTTAAATGACTTTTATATTCGAATTAGCTCCAGAATATAGAGATTGTTCCCTCTGAATCTCTTGGGTTTCCAGTCCAGGATAACAAAAATCATACTCGATTTTAAGGCAAAGTTGGGGAGATATGTCAGCCAAAGTAAGAGGGGTTCTTTAGGATCTTTTCCAGCTTTGCATCACAGACTACCTCATAGGGCTGGAGTAGTATCCAAAAATACACCCTTGTGCTCATTGAATTCATGGGGGAGGGAGGGTAGATTTTACAATCATCAGCCTCAAAACAGTATCCTTCATAACAGTTCTACCTAACAAGGTAGTGTGAGAAGGGTTATCGAATTATGTTGTTCAGGTTACAAGAAACTCTCCTCCCACTTTCTTTCTCTCCAAGTCGAATGCTTTGAGGTACTAATATTTGAAAAGCAACATACTGGAAAATCAGAACTCTGCTCACTTGTTTGGTTCTATTTATTGCACACTTCCTCTACTTCGTCCAGATCATATATTGCCCACTTCCAAACTAATAGTCATTTCACTATTTATAAAAGTACCATATCACTCTCTTCCAATCCCATTTTCTATAGTATATTCTGGAATGGAAACTGAGACTGGGGAGACTTATTCGGGGGAAACTCTTGAAATTCCTACTTGTGGAAAATGAAGTAGAGGCATAGGGCTAGACAGAGGGAAACATTGAATGTGGGTGCAACTTCAATAGAGGCTTCAATCATCTATGCCAGGAACTCTAAAGTTGAGAGGTGTTTGCAAGTGCTTGTTATCTCTCTTTCTTCACAAGTCATTGGGTCATTGGATAGATAGAGCTTTCTTTAGAAAAAGCAGATTATTTGAATTCAAGAATACTATCTGCTGAAATTTGTCTTTATTTCCAGCAGCCAGAGGGAATAAATTCATTTCAAAGAAAGGTGAAGTTAGGACATCATACCAGACACTACAATTGGTACTTCTCTGGCATGGAGAGCTTTATCGGTACTGTTTTCTCTTCCAAACCTGCCACTTGTGTATGTTTTCAGTATCTCTTACTCATTTTTTGAAATACAAAAGAAATATCTTCCTCTGTGAAGCTTCTCTTCTCTATTGGAAAGGACCTTGATCTTTAATTTCTATTATCCTTTTTAGAATTCATCAGAGTTTCTATTCAATTTCTGCCTCTCAAATTGTTATTTGAGAAGAGGAACCATTTATAATTGTTTCAACAACCCAATATTATGACTCCTACAAAGAAAACTCTGATTAAACAATGTCATACTAGTATTTATTGTTTTATCTAAAGTGAAAGAAACAAAGAGAAAGGAGGGGGGAGGAATGAAGAAAGGAAAGAAGAAAAGTACAGAAGGAACAAACAAAGGAAGAAAGCCCATGAAAGGAAGAGAAAGGAGGAAAAAATGAAGAGCTTTAAAAGTAATCAGTTGAGCCAGGCGGTGGTTGCACATGCCTTTAATTCCAGGACTCAGGAAACAGAGGCAGGCATATCTCTGTGAGTTCGAGGCCAGCCTGTTCTACAAGAGCTAGTTCCAGGACAGGCTCCAAAAGCTACAGAGAAACCTCGTCTCAAAAAGACTAAAAAACAAAAACAAACAAACAAACAAAAAAAGAAGTAATCAATTGATGTACTTCTCTCAGGAGAAGGCTGTTCCTCCTGCTCTCAACATTCTTTTGTTGCCTCTAGTTCTCTGTGTAGGGTTGAGGTCTTAAGAGATTTCCCCTGTCCATTTTATCATGTTGTATTGAAGGATTTATGTATTATATATAGATACATTTCTAAAGCAAGAAAAGGGACATGAATTTGTAAGAGAACATGGAGGGGTATATGGCAGTGTTTGGAAGGGAAGGAAGAAGGGGGAAATGTTACAATTTCAATCTCAACAGACAAAATTATTTTAAAACCAGTTAACTAATAGGTTAAATTCCAAATATCTATAATACTTTTTGGTTGATTATTTTGTTTCCTTGTTATTTTCCTTTCTTCAACAAATAAAATGGGAAATGTTACACAATACAGGCCAATTCATTACTGATTCAATTGTTCCTCTTTTTTTCTTGGGAATGTAAGCATCATAATGTTTTAACTGTCTTCCAGCTGTAGTGCTATGAGAGAGCTTTCAAACTACAGAATGATGAAATATTGTGAATTTACAATTTATAAGAGTTTAACGTGACTGAGGCCTGATGTATGGTAAATCTGATATCATTTCTTAAAATTAGTTTTTTCAATTTTTTTGTATTAATAAACATAGGAGAAACATGAAGGTAAATATTGTCATATGATGCCTGAAGTCTTCCTTAACCAGGTGGAATGACTATTCCTCTAGCTTGGTAATGTTACAAGGAACATTACAAGTTTTTAAACTTTAAAAAAATTGAATGTTATCACATATGTCTCTATGTAGTGAATCTAAAGAAATAGGTGATGCCATTGATCTGAAAATGTAACTGTCATTTCAAGTACATTTATGCTTCTGAAAATTATATTTTATCTGGTCCTTTTCCCAAGGCTGACATCTTCTATACCCTGTACCTATGATTTGCCCTCTTCAGTATATTCAATCTGAGGCGTGACCTTGGATGCCATTATTTCCCAGAGTTTCATAGATGGGTCCAGTTCTCAGTGACTGCCAGTGACGGACACAAATGACCCTCCTTCTGTTCTTGTCTGTAGTCTGCTCCTGCTGTCTTCAGAGCAGCTTTCCATGGGCTCTGAAACCATCTATTCTCTGCTCATGCCCAGTCCAAAAGATTAATGGCAGAGCGGCTTTTCAAATCAACAGGCTGGCTGTGTTCCAGACTGCTACGGAAACTCATCTTTCTTTCTCTTCAAGGACCAGGGAGTGCTATTGTTGATAGTAATAAGGCTGTTCAAAGAACAAGATGCAGTTCAAGGTCTGTAGGGACCCTGTGATAAGTTTTTCCCAGAAGCGTGTCCTGTGTCCTGGCCATGTCCTTCTTGGACCTCCCCATGCTTCTCCTTCAGTTTCGTTTGTAAATGATTGTGTTTTTCAGCACATTGGATTGTTACTGAATAAAGTGGAGGGATTGAGATGGATATTTAAAGCTCTTTTAAAATGTTATTCGTTCATTGACTTGTCAGATTGTGTGTTTTATCTCAAACCCACTCAGTTCATTCAAGGTCCTCTGTATTCACACTCTGCCACAACTCTGTGTGCATATTGCTCATAGCTTCTGCTTGCTTATTTTTGACAAGCTGACCAAACTAGTTTGTTTTGGAAATACCCTTCAAAAACAATATCGAGTAACTTTCATGATCACTCAGAAAACATTAAAAATTAATGACAAAAGTCTTTTCTATAGCTTAACAGTCCTCTCCTCCCTCTCCAGAGTCCTTTGTTCCACTTCAAGGTCTCTGGCCATGTTGTATATAAATGAGCATCTTGTGTCCTCATTTGCTTTACTTTTTTTTTTTTTTTTTTTTTTTTTTTTTTTTTTTTTTTTTTTGCCTTGCCTCCCTTTCTTGACACTCTGAATTGGCATGTCTTTGCTCCTTCCATTTATTCGCCATGCTAGTTCCTGATCTCATCTCCCTGTGGCTCTCCAGGCACTCATCCTTTTTTCATCTTTCTAACCCTGAGCCCCACCTTATAGATGTTCATCTTTTATGTTTTCATTGGCTTTGTGTTTAAAAGTAAGGATCCTGGACATAGGAACAACCTGTTATTCAGCTTTTAGTCCAACTAGTAGCATATGAGACTATGGCTGGCTATAATCAGACCAAGTTTTGTAGAATGACACATAAATAAGTAACTAAATGTCAGCAATCCTTTCCTGCTGTGAATTCAGTTTGACTTCCCACTTTCTGTGGCTTCCTGTTTCTACTGTCATAGCCTGACCTTTTATTCTCATTTAATGCAAGTCCCGTGTCTTCTTATTGTCCCTGAGCATATTCGTGATCAGATTTCTACCCACAGGCTTTTACAGCAAGTTTTTGTAATGTCAACTATATTTGTCGTTTATAAAGCACATTTTTATTTTCACTGCAGAAAACTCAAAGATCTTCACAGATAAACACTTTTTAAAGTTTTTCTAACCTTCAATTTCTTATCCTTAATGCTACTGTCATATGCATTTGATCGTTATAACATAATCACAGCTGTTTTTTCCAAACAATAATTTTTGTGTCATCAATCATAGTTTATTCTGATTCAGGAACCGGCATTTTTTTTTCTTTTACATGTATCTTCAGGTAACAAGTAAATATTCTTGTCTTGGATCAAACAATGGTTATGGAAACTAGAAACAGGATAGATCTTGAATATTTAAAATATTTTGTTAGGCTATGAGTCATTTATAATGATGACCCTAATAACTGTATAACAATGAAATAAATTCCAATTATCAAATGATAAAACCATTGTGGTTATATTTTTTGGTGATTTTCAAAATGTTCTAATCACTTGAGATTATCAGTTTATATCTGAAAAGATAAATGTAGGCCCTCTCTCTTCTAATTGGCCATGATATTTTATTAGCTTTTTTATATGGTTATTGTTAGATTTATTTTTGATAATGGTGGAAACTATGTACCTGAGATCTTTATTTTTTGAAGAAAAGATTCACTGATAAAATACAGAGAAAATTTTTAATAATAATTATTATGCACACATATATATTTAATTGTTAAAATGAAATGAAAATCTACATAAAAGATGAGCATGAATTATTACAATATTGACAGCTTTGTGAAAGTATTGCCAATATTATTAATACTTCTATTTCAATGGGATAGCATATCATTTTTGCTGCACAAATTATATGCTAAATATCATTTCAGAAAAGTTATCAAAGGATGGATAGATAGCTGAAGGAAGAGAAGAAGGTCTCAGTAGATAGATTAATAGAAGGGACAGACTTCTAATGCCCCTGTCCCTTTAATTCAATGCCTTGCAGAGAAGATATAAATAAGAATATATGTATTTAATTTACCTACAAGGCTTGTTGGGGATGATACAAAGCTGGTTAAGTGTTTATAAGCATTAAGTGAGCTATGAAAAGTACTGTGCTATACAAATTCTTTCACAAATGCATAGTTGGCCAACATAATGTTTTCCATTTACAAATGAAGACACTTGGAATTTTGTGACATGAAATACATTCTTAGTGTTTTATTGGAATGACACAGCACAGTTGTGCTCAGTGGAAGATAGCATCTTAATAATCTAGATTTTGAGACAATAGGAACTTGAAGATTAATTGTGTACTCATTCTTTAGCAGTTTAAGACTTAGGAGTCTTAAGCTCAAAATGGTTATGTCATTTAATTTGTATTTCAGAGCTTCACATGACTTAGGGTAGATTGCAAGTATTAAGGATTAGGTGTCTTCTCCACAGAAAAGTACTCTGTGAAACAGAAACAGAAACACCAAGTCAGTCACAGACATTTTTACCTACAGTGATGTCCTTCCTGCAAGAAATGCTAGGTGGCATAAAGCTCAAGGAAGTAACAAATCACTAATGATTTGACTTAAGGCCCACTCTTCAAGATGGGACCTGTCTTAGTTAGGGTTTTTATTGCTATGAAGAGACACCATGACCACGGAAACTCTTATAAAGAAAACATTTAATTGGGGTGGCTTGCTTACAGAATCAGAGGTTGAGTCTATTATCTTCATAGCAGGGAGCAAGGAAGCATGCAGGCAGAGGTAGCTTTGGAGGTGAGAGTCCTTATATCTTGATAGGAAGGCAACAGAAAGTCAACTGAAGCACTGGATGGTATCCTGAGGATAGCAAACCTCAAAGCCTGCCCCAACAGTGACACACTTACTCCAACAAGCCATTCCCACTCCAACAAGGCCACACCTAATAGTGTTATTTGCTGTGAGATTATGGGGGCCAATTAGGTTCAAAATACCATAGGACCCATACCTGACACTGCTTAAGAAAATAAGAACCAGAGACTAAATATAATTATAATTTTGAATAAAACAAAATACTCCTGGTCTAAAAACAGGTCATAATGTGGTGATAAAATGACTTCCAATGATATTCTGCTAAAATAATACATCAGTGCCTTGTTGATTCATCTTCAGAGAACCATCCTATTGCAGCAAAGGGGAAAAAACACAGAAACTCATACCAAAACATTACATAAAGAGAGAAAGAAAGACCATTGAACATTAAGTCTGAAATGGTATGACTCCATCAAACCCCTTCCCTTCAGAATTCAAGGAAGCAAGAGGAAAAAGCAGACAGAGTATAAGAGCCAGAGAATATGGAAGACACTAGAAAAGCAAGGTCCTCTAAACCAATATGAGCAAAGCACATATGAACTCCCGAGACTAAAGCAGCATGGATAGGGCCTACAAGGGTCTACACCAGGCCTTCTGCGTATATATTATCACTTCCAGGTCATCGTTTTTAATGGAATATCTAAGTACACAAATAAGTGGGTCTTTGATTCTTGTGTCTTCTCTTGAGCTATCTTCCTTCTGTTGGTTTGTCTTGCCCAATTTCAATGTGGTATTTTGTTTTGACTCATTCTATTTTATTATTTTCTCTTAGAAGCTGTTCCTTTGTACAGAGGGAAGGAAAGGGAATGAATCAGGAGGAGAGGGGAGGTGAGAAACTGAGAGGAGCCGAGGAATCTATTTTCATAAAATAAAAATCATGCCATCTTATACACAAAGTTCTCTTCCATGTCAGCACAACAAGGTGTAAGAGAAACACTGGAGATGCCCTATTGGCTAAAGAAGGGACTGAAAGTCTATTTACTAGAAATTACCATAGTCTCCCAAACACATGTGTAAAAATAACTAAATAATCACTTATATGTTCTCTATAGGTCCTGTTCAGATGATGCTACAAAAAAGATCATGATTTTCAGATGTTCCATTTAGCACATGCAAATCTCAAGATGGTTTTAGGGTCTTTATTCTTACATATGGACCAGAAGTTGAGTAACCATTGTAAGCCTGAATGGGAAACATAGACAGAATAAGAACTGTAAAATAAACATAAAACATAAGGAAGTTTTTCCTAGTCAGCTAAACTATTAAGAAGGTCATCAAAATGTTCTTATTTTTCCAATATCCTAGCTGAGGCAAGCTATTTCTTGATCATGATATTAATGATAACAATAGGCAATATAACATACTGGTTAAAACATGAAATCTAGAGCCAAATTCCTAACGAAGAAAAGTTAAATGCACAGTTTGTTTGCAAAACTTCACCAATATCCTTACTGTTCCACTTTTATAACTTTGAAATACACTTGAAAATGATGCCTACTAGAGCAAGGAATAATACACTGAGGAGTAAATGTATTAATATTTGTAAAGTGCTTTGTAAATATGCACTACTCAAAGAATGTCAGGGGCCAAAAGTCAAGGGCCAAAAAAGGACAATTTGGACTCACAAGCCTCGAGGCCTATGCTCTATTTTCTGGCTTAGTAAACAAGGCACAAGATGGCACCCTGCCCTAAAGATGTACCTTTAAATTAACTTCCTGGGACATGAGGAACTTGGGCCTGCTGCAAATACCAGAGACCAATAAGTTCCTGCCCCACCTCCCCCTTGGTTCCTCTTAGTAAATTTCCACTGCTCGCCCTGCTCCTCCCCCGCCCTGAGTGAAATGCCCTTTATAAAGAATCCTAACCAGCAATAAAGCGAACCTTGATGCGACTCAGACTGACTTTGTCCTTCTTTATGCACCTGGTTCCTCTCCCCTCTCGCCCCCATGATTTCCAGGTTAATCCTCCTCGAGACCCGCTAAATTACTGGCCTGCTGGATGGGTCAAAAGAAATGCAATATAAATGGTTGTAGCAGTCTAGCATGCCAACACAAATAAAAGTATAGTATAAATGTAATATTAGAATGCATCAATATAAATTTCTGTGTTTGTGTATATGCATGCATATAGGTGCCAATGACAAGAGAAGGAGCTGTGTAATAAGTTCCCGCAATGAAAGAGGTACTGCCATACTGGAGAAACTTAGGAGAGTTGTTTACAAATGTTATTTAGAACTGTACAAAGCCTTGTCACCACAAAGAAAACACTTCAATGTAATTCTACAAAAAATAAAAGTTGAAGAAAAGGGAGGGAATTTTGACATGATACTCATCTTCAATAAGAGTTTTCAGGACTTGAAAGATGACTTGGTAGTTGAGAACACTGGTTGCTCTTCCAGAGGACCCTAGTTTTACTCCCAGTACCCAAACTGTCTGTAATTCCAGTTCTGGTGTCTCTGACACCTTTTTCTGGCCTGTGAGGGTGCTGAACACACATAGTGTATGAACCTATGCGCAGACCAAAAACCTATACACATATGATAAAAATAAAGGAATAATTTCCGAAGAAAGGTTGAGCACAATATGACTCAAAGTGTTCTACTGTTTAACTTCAGCAATTTTGTTTGAAAATGGTACATGTAAAATGCACATACTTTATAAACAAAACAAAAGAGTCCAGCAATGTTTAATTACATTGGATTTTCCATATTCACCATTTGCCTCAAAGTGATGAATGATTTACATTTTTCTTTAGGTCTATTGCTACTTCCTGACACTGTTTTGACAAATAAGACTTTGCATTTTAACAGAGATAGGCTTGGTAGCCAGCATGTTAATACTATGTGTTAATACTTGTTTAAAATTTTAATTCTGAATACTGACTCTCTTATATTCTTCTTGTTGGATTTTTCAAGGATTAAAAGAAGCATCATGCTACACCCTCTCCAGCATACTGTATCATCAATATTTTCGATTTTGACCATTCTGACAGGTGTAAGATGGAATTTCAGAGTTGTTTGGATTTGCATTTCCCTGATGGTAAGAATGCTGAGCATTTCCTTAAACGCCTTTCAGCCATTTGATTCATCTATTGAGAGTTCTCTGTTTAGGTCTGTACCCCACTGTTTTTATTGGATTATTTCATCCTTTGATGACAAGTTTCTTGAGTTCTTTGTGTAGTTTGGAAATTAGCCCACTGTCCAATGAAGGGTTGGTGACGATCTTTTCTCATTTTGTAGGCTGTTGTTTTGACCACATCCTTTGATTTACCGAAGCTTCTCAGTTTCAGGGGGTCTCATTTATTAGTTGTTGCTCTATGTCTCTGTGCTACTGGAGTTATATTTAGGAAGTGGTCTACTGTGTATTCAAGTATACTTCCCACTTTCTCTTCTATGAGAGTCAATGTTGTTGGTTGGTTTTATGTTGAGGTCTTTGATTCATTTGGCCTTGAGTTTTGTGCTTGTCAAAAGATATTAATCTATTTTCATTCTTCTACAGGTTGATATATTATACCAGCACCATGTGTTGAATATGCTTTCTTTTTTTCCCATTTTATATTTTTGCATCTTTGTCAAAAATCAGGTATTTGTAGGTATATGGATTGATATCCAGGACTTTGATATGATTTCATTGGTTCACCTCTGTTTTTATGTCAATTCATTGCTGGTGGGAGTGCAAGCTGGTACAACTGCTCTGGAAATCAGTGTGGCGATTTCTCATGAAATTAGGAAACACCATTTTATATATATATATAAACACACTTTATACACACACACACACACACACACACACACGGATATATAGATATATATCCAAAGGATGCTCAACTGTGCCACAATAACATGTGCTCAACTATGTTAATAGCAGCATTGTTTGTCATAGCCAGAACCTGGAAACAACCTAAATGCTCCTTGACTGAAGAATAGATAAAGAAAATGTGGCACATTTATACAATGTAGTACTACACAGCAGAAAAAAATAATGACATCTTGAAATTTGCAGGCAACTAGGTGGATCTAGAAAACACCATATTGAGTGAGGCAACCCAAACCCAGAAATACAAACCATATGTACTCACTCATAAGTGGCTTTTAGACATAAATAAAAGAAAAACCATCCTATAGTTTACAGTTCCAGAGAACCTAGAGAGCAAAGAGGACCCTAAGAGGGACATATATGGGTCTAATCTATATAGGAGTAGAAAAAGTCAAGATCTTCTGAGCAAATTGACAACTTGGGGACCTTGGGAGAGGGTAGAAAGAGAGGGGAGAAGAAGGGGGGTGAGCAGAGAAAAATATACAGCTCTATAAAAACAACAAAAAAGGAGAAGGCACAAATGACTTAACAAACAACAAGTATCTGGTTCACAGATTGTCACATGTCAAGTATTCAAAAAAGTCAATTGGTATGGTTTGTTTTAAAAAAATAAATAAAATAAGGGAAAAGACTGATATAATTTACTCTCTGAAAATTTGAAGTGTAAAAATTTTAACACTGCAGTGTGAAAGAAATCCCACAAACAGTTGTGTGTGGTAGTTGCTCCTACAATACTAGCACTAGAAAATCTGAAGCAGAGGAAATAAAAAGAATCATTGTACAATAAATAAAATACTTTTAGGACAAAGGTCAAAACTAAATGACTCTCTTAAATGAAAAGTGGTGAATTTTCCCAAAGATTCAATTAAAAAAATCATTAATTTTAAAAAAGGAAAAAAGTGGTGAATATTCTATATGCATTAATTTTATTATTTAATAAATATAGTATTAGAGGATATGTGAAGTCAAGATTACTGGAATTTAAAGGAGGAGAATAATAAGAACAGGAACACTGTTGCAAGGAGGGGGCCTGTTTATTCTTCCTGGCCGCCCAGCTAATCACACAGAAACCGTATTAATTAACACACTGTTTGACCCATTATAAGACCCAATAAGTTAGCCTCTTATTGGCTAACTCTCACATCTTGATTTAACCCATTTCTATTAATCTGTATATTGCCACGTGTCAGTGGCTTACCAGGAAGGATTGGGCATGTCTGTCTCTGGTGGCTCCATGGCATCTCCCTGACTCTGCTTTCTTCCTCCCAGAATTCAGTTCTGTCTTCTCCACCTACCTAAGTTCTTCCCTACCAAGGGCCCAAAACAGTTTCTTTATTAACCAATGAAAGCAACACAAAGACAGAAGGCCCTCCTACACCAGAATACTAAGAATAAATTGTTGGATTGAGTATCAAAATAATATGAACTGGTAGAAATCACCTGTGGCCATACTCCTAATGGTCAGTAAAAATGTATTCCAGTTACCAATGGAAAATTATTAGGCATGGCAAGTGGAATTTCCAAGTCATAAACAGAGTGAGGGTTGTGCCTAGTAAGAAGGAACTATTTTTCTTCTTCTGTCATTTAGTTATTGGAGTCAGAATGAAGGACTGGAAAAGGCATCATGAAGGTGAAGGTGGCAGTCAAAGAGCAAGAGAGATGAGCAAAGAAGCTGGGCCTTGAAGGAGCAGCTTCCTTCTACTGGCAGTGACGGCAGAAGCTCTGTCCTGGTGCAAGAGGCATTTTCCTTAATCAAGGAAATGCACTTCTATAGTTTTATGTCCAAAAACTACTTTGAAATTTGAAATAAAGACTGAGGCACAGTTGGGAGGGGGCAGGACAAGGCAGATTATGGACCAAATATCATAAGATCTTTTTGTGAAACTCTTTGACTACTAGGTAAAGAGGAAATAAGCAAAGAAAGAACAAAAGAAAGCAATTATAAAGTCAGGAGCTTGTGAGATGATTCCTTAATGTTGAAGAGCGCTGGTTGCTCTTTCAGAGGATTGAGGCTGAATTCTCAGCACCCATTTGACAACTAAAAACTACCTGTAACTTCATTATCTGCTGTCCATCACTGTCCTCTGGCTTATTTGAGCTACAAACAGATAATGTACAGACATACACAGAGACAAAACACCCAATTACATAAATTTCAAAT
Organism: Ondatra zibethicus; assembly: GCA_004026605.1. Lineage (NCBI taxonomy): Eukaryota > Metazoa > Chordata > Mammalia > Rodentia > Cricetidae > Ondatra > Ondatra zibethicus. The sequence goes on from PVIU01005933.1 coordinate 94,917, forward strand.
AAATAAATATCAAAATGAAGTTCTGTGAAAAAAAATATTCTGCTTATGTGTATTGCTGATTTCTTTTGGCAGGAGGATGTTGATCAGGAAAGTAATTGTAATAGCAGCAGCAACCAACTCTTGCCCACACACCACAGTCACAGTTCTCTTGCTAGAGCACATCACTAACAATATCGGCTATGCCTACTAACTTTTCCTGGAATGTCATTCACAGACATTTGAATGTTCTTCTCTGATTTCTATCATGTCTGTAGAAACAGAAATTGTGGGTAATAAACTAACGACAAACTCAGAGGTTGAAACAGCAGCATTTTATTCTCACTCCTGAGTATACACATTGCGTAGGGTCAGATGAGCTAGCCCAGATGTGCAAAGGACTTTTAAGCTGCTACAAGGTAACTACAAAAACACAGTTCTGCCAAGATCACTTATCTCCTAACCTTGGATGACATGAAAACTCTTGCAACCTAGAGTCCCTCCATTGAACTTCAAATCAAAATACTTAGTACTGCCTGATCACATGATCAATCTGACTGCCAAGGTGTGTAAGTGTGTGTGTGTGTTTTCTACATGATTTCTACTACCTCCACTATAACCATACTGCCTTGACAAGAACACTAGAATAAAAGCTTCAAGTAGCAGAATACCTAGTCTGGCTTGTCTATTATCATGTTCAGAATTTTCCTGATCATTGTGATTGTCTTTCTGTGGTTTCAGTTATAGTCAGTCAAGTGTAATCTGAAAATATCAGTATTTGTTTTGATTCTTTTTAGAGAGAAATCACAAGGATATAATATTTATTATAATACATTGCTCTGGTCTTCTCAATTTTTAAGTAGAACAGTCTGTACTTAATATACAAATTAACCTATCTGGGGTCTGTAGAGAGGGGACAAAACCATATATACGTAATGTACCTTCTATGTTTTCATCATGTCCTAAAACTTTTTAGTACTCATAAGCAAATAACAAGTAGTACACATGATATTTATTAGGCATTTTCTTAAATATTGAGGACACAGAGATCCTGAAGCTGAGATGGCAGAAAATACTCTAGGGTTTGACAAAATCAACAGTATGTAATTGTGGAGGCCCAAAATGTGAGCCTATTTCCACATTAACCAAAGGTCATAGAACTGGAACTTATCCTAATCCTTTTGTTTGAGGTAGGAACACATCTACTTCTCTATTCCTGGAGTTCAAGGTCTGGCTATTAGCCACACCTGTTGACAACAACCTTGAGGGAGCAGAACTGTCTGGTCAACCTCCACTTCTTTGTTTGAGGTAGAAACAGACAATAACCTTGAAGGAACTAATATATTCTACTTGTTTGCTTGCTTTTCAAAACAGGATTTCTACGTGTAGCCATGACTGTCCTGGAACTTACTCCACAGACCAGGCTGACCTGGTCAATGAACTCAGAGATTTGCCTGCCTCTGCCTCCCAAGTCCTGGAGTTCAAGGCATGCATCACTGCCCAACTGTGATATATTCTTTAGAAGGCAAAGGCAGAGACTATGAAACATTGCCAAATGCATGTTATCTGAAAGTTTAGTACATAAAATTCTTATCTGTTACTGCTTAAGTGAAATGAGCATTGATGGTAGAAAAAAATTAATAACTATTTGGTAAAATACATCAGATATTTTTCATGCACAAGCAGTTTTCAATGCAGAAATTATTACAAGGCTGACAGAGATTTGACCAAACATTTAACAGAGCAGAAAGATACACCTGCCTTCAGAAAAAAAAAAATCTATCTTAAAGATATACCCCTGTCCAAAAATAAATGGTCAACAGAAAATGAACTCATTAGCAACATTAACAGTCCTTTCTCTCTCTCTCTGTCTCTTTCTGTCTCTCTATCTCTCTCTTTATCTCTCTCTCTCTCTATATATATATATATATATACATATATATATACATACATACCTATCCATCTATCTATCTATGTATATATGCATCCAGTTATCCAGTTTGGGGGTTTTATGGGTATCCTGGGGGGTATGAACATGTATTTCTCTCATTTATATGCATTTTTCTGCTTTTTCTTTTACTTTTCTCTGGTTTGGTTAGTTTTTTATACCGACTCTTAAAATTCATTTTATTTTATTAATTTAATTTTAATTTTATTAATATTCTTTAGATGCTTGTTTGTTTTTTAATGAGAGACAGAATAAGTGGGTCAACATGGGAGGGAAGGTGGGGAACTATAAGCAGAACACATTCTATGAAAAAAATATATTTTCAATAAAAGCAAAAAATAAATTATATCAATATTTCTGAAGAGAGAATCTTCATTTATAACAAACACAAATATTTAAGTTGTTATAAAGAATACTTTTCAACTGTCATCATAGTTTTAAATATCTCTACATAGAGAGATATTTATGTGACAGAAAGAATACATTAGGCCTATTTTTCCAGCTTTAAAATTCAGGTATTTGAAGATCAAGAAAATCATAGTATTAAAGTTGAACTATGTCACATATACTGAAAAAACATATCAGAGTTACAGGGATTGTTGATTGAAGAAAGGAATTGAACCCAGTATTTCATATTGCTAATACGTGTCTGTCATTGTAATCAAGCTCCAGGTGCTACAGTTTTTATAGAAAACTGGAACATAAGAGCAGTAAAGAAGTTAAAACAGCTGGAAGGGTACAGGTAGGCGTAGGAAATGACATGGAAGAGGAAAATCAACAAAAAATGATTTTTGCTTGATAGTACCATAATGAAACCTAAAAGTTTGTATGCTATTTACAAACTAAAGATGAAATAAATGCCCACATGACCTAAGGTGGAAAAAAAGAAAGGCAAATTTTAATGCAAATCTACAATTTCATTACAGAATTATATTCAGACCAATTTAGCCATATCTATTTGAGCACTCGAGAACAATGAATCAATTATGGAAAATAAGACAAGATAAATGGAATAAAAATATCTCCTGATGCTCATTCACATAGGAAGATGAGAAATGCTGTGTGTATTGCTGGGCATTGTCCTCTCCTCAGAATGATGGGACATGTGTAGAGTTTAAATCAAAATCATGATTCCAAAAGGTTTATTTATTTGTAAGAATTTTCTTTCAGAAATGTTCAAACACTATAACTTCTGGCTATTTAAACTGTAGAAATTGAGAAGCAAAGGAAGAAAGCAATAAGGATGAAAAAGAAAACTTAGTTAAGTGTTTATAGTCGAGCCTAGGCTTTTAAGTTACAGTCAAGTAATCAATGCAAGCCTTTGTATTAATGAAGATCCATGGCTAAGATACTATCGACATTACTAACTAAAACATAGTAAATACTGATAAAACATTTCAAAAAATGAAACTCATTTCATACTTGTCACTCATTTCAAAGCTATTCATATCACATTTTGTCACCTAGTAGGTCATAGACACAAGAGCTTTCATAAAATCACTGTGATGAAGATAAAAAATGAGACTTTCTTTTCTTTACTTCTCTCATTTCCCCCACAGTCTCAGGGAATGATTGACACATGGTCTTACTCTCTAGCCTAGGCTTGCATCAAGTTCACCATTCTCCTTTTACTGAATTGCTGGGATTACATGTATGCTCAAGTAATTCCTTACCTGAGAAGTTCTATACACAAAGATTTTGTCAATGACATAGTTAGACAGACACAAGTGAAAAGCTGGCTTTTTGCTGAAGAGTAATAAAGGTACTTTCCACTGACCTCTCAGCCTGGAAACAAGGTTCATTTGCTAGCATAACAAATTGCTAAAGGTAGTGTCATGGAAAATGACTACAGAGCTCAGTAAGGCCCTGTGGTCAGGGCCACTGCATAGGGCCTATATCACTGAGTTAAAGAATAAAGAAACCACTGTTCTTATGAAAATCTCATGACTTTTCATCTAGAATGGTTAGATGTAGATTTAACAAACATAGTACTTAACAAATGTACCTCAGTCTAGTACAGACTCCGTCACTAATTCCTCCTAATTCTTGGTGTATGATGCCAAGATGGAGAAGCTGTCTTTTTACCTTTTGCATGAATTTAATTTTTGGATACAGTATCTCTGTTTCTCTATTGGGGAAAAATTAAGGTGGTGAAAAATTATGCCAGGGACATTTCTCTTATTAGAATTGCTGAAGGTAAAAATGAAATTGTATAAGACCCTGATAAAAATTCTCTGATCTCTTCTGTTTCTGAAGAACCACAAAAGAAGAGACATCTCTTCCTTAAGAAATATATTTGTATCTAAGGAAAGAAAGAGATTTCAAATTTATTTGAAATATGAATCTTGTAAAAAACCTTTCTACTTCACAAGATTTTTCTATTAATAATCTGTGTGGAAAGATGGGCTATTTGAGGATTAATTGACTATGTGGCAACCTTGTGCTTGAGATCCCCAGCAGTTTATGACATTCACAGTTGTGCTCATTTTTCTCAATGTGTTGCTAGATGATCTGTGTAAAGGTAATGCCCTACGAGTCTACTCTCAGGATTAGATGAATAACTTTGTAAATATGCTGTACTGCTTCATGGGGCATCTCTCTCATTTTAAGTTTCTTAATTTGGAAGAGGAGACATTAATAGAAGTCATGTGCTTCTTTTAAAGGGTTAACTATTTATTGACAAGGGAGGTATAAATACATTCATTTAAATAAGATAATAGAACATTTAAACCCCTTTTTCCTCAAATGAATGTAAGAATCCAGGATACACAGTCAGCAATAATTCTGTCTTGTGACTCTTTAAATTTTTGAATTGCAAGGTTTCTACTCAAATATATGCAATATAGTAATCCAGTGATATTTATGAACCAATTTTTATTGTCAGTACTAGTTTGTTTTCAAAATAGCTTGAAAGGAAGGGTTTATTTGGCTCACACTTGCATGTCACAGTACATCACAGAAGATAGTCAGAGCAGAACTTGAGCAGGAACCTAGAGACAAGAACTATGGATAAAAAATGCTTAGTGTATTCTTATTCATGGATTACTTGATTCATTTCTTATACCAATCAGGACCACTTACCCATGGTTGGTATTGCTCTTATGTGTAGACTGAGTTCTTTCATATTAGTCAGTCATCAAGAAAATGTCACAGTCTTATTTCTAGATAATCTGATAGAGGCAAACCCTCAGTTAAAATTGCCCCATCCCAAATAACTCTAGGTTTAGTGTCAAGTTGATGAAAATTAAATAACTCACATGGACAGAATTGACAAGTGAAATAGTTTGACCAGGTGTCAACAAAATTCTCCCATGAGCTACATTCAACTTTTTGACCCCTTTAAAATATCATTTATTTATCAATTTATTTATTTACTTACTTATTTATTTGAGATTATGAGATAATTACATTTCCACATTCCATTTCCTCCCTCCAATCCCTCTTAAAAGTTTCTCTGCAGTCTCCTTCAAACTTATGGCCTCCATTTTTACTAATAGTTATTGAATGAATACATGAATGTCATGCTATTTTTAAAAGAGCAAAATTATATCCAAATACAGCCCCACTTCCTTTGCTTATGTCTATGATTTATTTCTCACTAGAATGTCAGAGAGTATGTTCCATAAAACATAAACTATATTTTTGTTCTTAACAGAAAAAAATTTATTTGTTCATGCCCTAGGTTGTGCAGCATGCTTTAATCCCATATTCTTACTCTTTTACAGACCTGAACAATCTTATTAAACAAATAAATAAGCAAAGCTTAATTTTATTTCCATTCTATCCACTACTACAAACATAATTTAATTTCTTACTACATCCATCCAACGAAATGTAGTCTGCAATTATCCAGAATCCTAAATTTAATCCTAATCAACTCACCTTCATTATTCAAGGTGTTTAGAGACACAGATATACCCACAATCCCTCTTGAGAGCTAAAGTGGTCTACATGCCTTCATTAGAATATTGTACAAAACTCTGCATGCTTTATACCATAAGTCTTACATTAGTCTTAATTAAGGTCTTAAGTAAAACCCACCATCCCTGTTGTCCAGGTACTTATATTGTTGCCCGTATTCAGCATGTTCATAAACTCCCCAATGCACCAGAAAGTCTGGTACTCATGTTTTAAGTGTCCTTTTAAATACATACAAACTCTAATGTCTTTGATTAAAAACAGTAAAATATGTTCAAAACATATTTCCTTTTCCAGGATTTAAATACAAGCCAAATGTCAAACAATTTGTGTACTATAAAATTCCTTGGTACCCTAAGGAGAATGAATTGGAAGTATAGATATAGGAATATCATATTACTCTAATGGCAATATAGTGGACAATACTCCATTCTAGGTTGTAGATTGGTAGCGATGAAATGCAAGAGTTACTATTCACAGGAATCATTACTGAAAACCCTAACTAGTGATCCTAGATATAGTTCCCAATTATTAACTATGTTGATGAGTCTGTAATGTGTAGTGATGACCCCATTTCTTTGGTCTGAAATGAATCTATGAACTTCAAAACTCAGAATGTACATAGAATAAATTCATAAAGTCATTCGTTTAGCACAGGGGTTGGCAGTAATTTCTTAAACTACACTACATTAACTATTTAAGATCCTGTGGTGCATTTAGTTTCTGTCACTGCCTGTCCATATTGCACATTCAACATCATCCAAACAGTCACAGATAATAAGTAAATGAAATACATGGCTGTGTTCTCAGAACACTTTCTTTACAAAATAGACAAGATGCCCTACTTTATTTTCATGCTGTAATTTGATAATCTCCAATTATGCGTGTGGACAGTGTGCTGACTATGAAGCAAATAACCCTCTGAAGACACAGATTACAATTGCTGTTTGACTTTTCTTGGGGACTGAAGCGATATGAACAGATGTCTGTTCATTTTAGGTAAAGAAAGAAGGACAGATCAAAAGAACTATTCCATGTGAAATGACCTCCTTGAACCCCTGAGTTTATTGGAGCTTCTTATAGGGATATGGGTGGGGCCAACTTACAGGTGTATAGATAATTCAAAGGCATCTGAGTTATCAAACTCCCATATCAGTAGGGGTGACAAATCATGAAAGCTGTGTTCTTATCCTGCATGATTTGGCCTAGTCTCGTCTCCTAGGCAATTGCTACATTTGTGTAATCTTGGGGAGAGAACTTGTGGATCTTGTGTTTTTCAGGACCTATTCTGAGCTTTGTAATTTTCTTTATTTCTCGAGTCTTTTGGAACCTCCTTCCAGAAGGGGATGTATCAGTTTGTAAGAAATAGTTGAACACCAGCAGTATCTACATCTATGTTATAAATTTTTTATGGTATATTTAAAATCATTATTATATTAAATATAATTACAAATGCATGATGAATATAAGTAATTGACCTTTATTATGTAATCTATTGACATGTAATAAAGTATGTAAGTAATTGACATGCAGTATTTTAGGAAATATTGAAAAAAGCAGCATACCAATGCTCATTAGATACTTTTCTCATTTATGTGGCCATATAGCCAACAAGCATGCAAGGGAAGAAAGGGCTCCTGACTTGAAAAAATCATATATATAATGGCAGGGAAGACTCAACGCAGCAAAAGAAAACTTGTGTTATCAGAGAAATATGAAGAAGCTGAGTCTGTGACACAGCTCAATGCTTAAAACAGTAGCCTACTAACTGGAGGTCTATCCTTGGAATCTACAAACATATGGAAGAGGAAAACTGACTCTACGAAGTTGTCCTCTGACTTACATGTGAGCCATGAGACATGTACACCCCCTACATACACATCAGACAGACAAGTAGATACACATGCATACACTCTACTGTACACATTATACAACACAATGATTATATGCATACATTCATATATATGTATGTGAATACATATGTATTCAAATATGTATATATACCTTCATATATATGTGTATATATATGGTGTGTGTTACAGAGAGAGAGAGAGAGAGAGAGAGAGAGAGAGAGAGAGAGAGAAAACTGATAAAACCTACAGTGATATATTCTGCCCGGTTCTCTCCCAGGATTTTCTTCTGATGTGACCATTGTTCCATGAGAAATCCTGTACAATGTGGAGAGTTGCAAGTAGAGACTAGATGAGGCTTCTTCATGCTGCTGTGTTAGGAACTTTTGTTTGTAGTGATAGAAAGCTATCACAAATGATAAGTAATTGATGTCACATTATAATCTCTGCTGGTAATTTTTTTATATTTTTATTTTTCATTCAAAAAATTTACACATTTTCCCCTTCTCCCAATCCCCTCCCACTCCCCCACTAACCCTCCTCCCTCCCCATGCTTCCTTAAGAGGGGGCAGGGTACCCTGCCCTGTGGGAAGCCCAAGGCCCTCCCTCCTCCATCCCGGCCTAGGAAGGTGTGCATCCATATAAACTAGATTCCCAAAAAGCTAATACATGCAGAAGAGATAGGTCCCAGTGCCATTATCATCGGCTTCTCAGTCAGGCCCCACTGACAGCCACATTCAAAGATTTTGGTTTGATCATATGCTCATTCAGTCCTGGTCCAGCTGGATTTGGTGAGCTCCCATTAGATCAGGCACACTGTCACGGTTGGTGGACCAGCCTCTTCCGGTCTCGATTTCCTTGTTCATCTTCTCCCACCTTCTGCTCTTCGACTGGACCTTGGGAGCTCAGTCCATTTCTCTGATGTGAATGTGGGTCTCTGACTCTATCTCCATCCATCGGACGAAATTTCGATGATGATGATCAAGATATTCATCAATGTGACTATGGGACAAGGCTAGTTCAGGCACCTTCTCCTCTGCTGCCCAAGTTCCTAGCTGGGGACATCCCCATGGACACATGTGATCCCCTCTAGAGCCAAGACTCTTGCCAATCCTAAAATGACTCCCTTAATGTAGATATCTTATTCCCTTCTCCAACATCCACCCTTTCTCCATCTCTACCCTCTCACTCCCCCAAGCTCTCCCGAGTCCATCCCTTCTCCCTTCTCCCTCCCTCTCTCCCTTTCACCCTTCCCCATGCCTTCCTACACTACTATGCCCATTCCCATGCCTCCACCGTTTGCCCTGTGATCTTGTTTGCTTCCAATTTCCAGGAGGATCTATATATGTTTTTCTTTGGGTTCACCTTGCTATTTTAGTTCTCTAGGCTTGTGAGCTTTAAGCTTAATGTTCTTTGTTTATGGCTAGGGTCCACTAATGAGTACATACCATAATCATCTTTTTGGGTTTGGGATTTCTCACTAAGGATAGTGTTTTCTATTTCCATCCATTTGCATGCAAATTTAAGGATGTCATTGTTTTTTTTACCGCTAAGTAGTATTCTAATGTGTATATATTCCACACTTTCTTGATCCATTCTTCCATTGAATGGCACCTAGGTTGTTTCCAGGTTCTGGCTATTACAAATAATGCTGCTATGAACATAGTTGCACAAATGCTTTTGTAGTATGATTGGGCATCTCTTGGTTATATTCCCAAGAGTGGTATTGCTTGATCCTGAGGCAGGTTGATTCTCAATTTCCTGAGAAACTGCCACACTGATTTCCAAAGTGATTGCACAAGTTTGCATTCACACTAGCAATGGATGAGTGTTCCCCTTACTCCACATCCTCTCCAGCATAGGCTATCATTGGTGTTTTTGATTTTAGCCATTCTGACAGGTGTAACATGGTATCTAAACGTTGTTTTGATTTGCATTTCCCTGATCGCTAAGGAAGTTGAACATGACCTTAAATATCTTTTGGCCATTCAAACTTCTTCTGTTGAGATTTCTCTGTTCAGATCATTACCCCAGTTTTTAATTGGGTAATTTAGCATTTTAATGTCTAGTTTCTTGAGTTCTTTGTATAGTTTGGAGATCAGACCTTTGTCCAATGTGGGGTTAGTGAAGATCATCTCCCATTCAGTAGGATGCCTTTTTGTCTTGATGACAGTGTCCTTTGCTTTACAGAAGCTTCTCAGTTTCAGGAGGTCCCATTTATTCACTGTTGCTCTTATTGTCTGTGCCACTGGGGTTTTACATAGGAAGTGGTCTCCTGTGCCCATGTATTGCAGGCTATTTCACACTTTCTCTTCTATCAGGTACAGTGTGGTAGGATTAATATTGAGGTCTTTAATCCATTTGGATTTGAGTTTTGTGCATGGAGATAGATAAGGATCTATTTTCATTCTCCTACAGGTTGACATCCAGTTATGCCAGTACCATTTTTAAAGATGCTTTCACTCTTCCATTGTATACTTTTAACTTCTTTGTCAAATATGAGGTCTTCATAGGTTTGTGGGTTATTATCCGGGTCTTCGATTTTATTCCATTGGTAAATGTCTCTGTTTTTATGCCAATACCAAGCTGTTTTCATTACTGTAGCTCTGTAACAAAGTTTGAAGTCAGGGATGATAATGCCTCGGGAAGTTCCTTTATTGTATAGGATTGTTTTGGCTATCCTGGGCTTTTTGTTTTTCCATATAAACTTAGTTATTGTTCTCTCAAGGTCGGTGAAGGATTTTGTTGGGGATTGCATTGAATCTATAGGTTGCCTTTGGTAGAATTGCCATTTTTACTATATTGATCCTACCAATCCAGGAGCATGGGAGATCCTTCCATTTTCTGGTATCCTCTTCAATTTCTTTCTTCAAGTTCTTAAAGTTCTTGTCAAATAGATCTTTTACTTCCTTGGTTACTGTTACCCCAAGATACTTTATGCTATTTGTGGCTATCGTGAAAGGTGATGTTTCTCTGATTTTCCTCTCTGTTTCATTATCCTTTGTGTATAGGAGGGCTACTGATTTTTTTGAGTTGATCTTGTATCCTGCCACATCACTGAAGGTATTTATCAGCTGTACATGTTCTTTGGTAGAGTTTTTGGGGTCACTTATGTACACTATCATACTTCTTCCTTTCCAATTCGAATCCCCATGATCTCCTTATTCTGTCTTATAGCTATTGCTAGAATTTAAAGCACTATATTAAAGAGATATGTGGAGAGTGGACAACCATGACATGTTCCTGATTTTAGTGGAATGGCTTTGAGTTTCTCTCTATTTAATTTGATGTTAGCTGTTGGATTGCTGTATATTGCTTTTATTATATTTAGATATGAACCTTGTATCCCTAGTCTCTCCAAGACCTTTATCATAAAGGGGTGTTGAATTTTGTCAAATGCTTTTTCAGCATCTAATGAAATGATCATATGGTTTTTTCTTTCAGTTTATTTATATGATGGATTACATTGATAGATTTCTGTATGTTGAACCAGCCCTGCATCTCTGGGATGAAGCCTACTTGATCATAATGGATGATTTTTTGATATGTTCTTTGATTCTGTTTGCCAGTATTTTATTGAGAATTTTTGCATCGATGTTCATGAGTGAGATTGGTCTGTAATTCTCTTTCATGGTTGCGTCTTTGTGTGGTTTTGTTATCAGGGTAACTGTAGCTTCATAAAAAGAGTTTGGCAATGACCCTTCTGTTTCTATTATGTGAAACACCTTAAGGAGTATAGGTATTAGCTTTTCTTGGAAGTTCTGGTAGAATTCTGTATTAAAACCATCTGGTCCTGGGCTTTTTTTGGTTGGGAGGTTTTTGATGACAGCTTCTATTTCCTCGCAACTTATAGGTTTATTTAAATTGTTCACCTGGTCTTGATTCAATTTCGACATATGGTATTTATCTAAAAACTGTCCATTTCTTTTACATTTTCCAACTTTGTGGCATACAGGCTTTTGTAGTAAGACCTAATGATTCTCTGAATTTCCTCAGTGTCTGTTGTTATGTCCCCCTTTTCATTCCTGATCTTGTTAATATGAGTGTTCTCTCTCTGCCTTTTGATTAGTTTGGATAGGGGTTTGTCGATCTTGTTGATGTTCTCAAGGAACCAGCTCTTTGTTTCATTGATTCTTTGGATTGTTTTCTGTGTCTCTATTTTGTTGATTTCAGCCCTCAATTTGATTATTTCCAGTCTTCTACTTCTCCTGGGTAAGTCTGCTTCTTTTTTTTCTAGAGCTTTTAGGTGTGCTGTTAAGTCTCTAATGTGTGCTTTCTCCGTTTTCTTTATGTGGGCACTAAGTGATATGAACTTTCCTTTTAGCACTGCTTTCATAGTGTTCCATACATTGGGGTATGTTGTGTCTTCATTTTCACTGAATTCAAGGAAGACTTTAATTTCTTTCTTTACTTCTTCCTTGATCCAGGAGTGGTTCAGTAGTTGACTGTTCAGTTTCCATGAGTTTGTAGGCTTTCTGTGGGTGGAATTGTTGTTAAATTCTAACTTTACTCCATGATGATCCGATAAGACCCAGGTGGTTACTTCAATTTTTTTGTATTTGTGGATGTTTGCTTTGTTACCGAGTATGTGATCAACTTTCAAGAAGGTTCCATGATGCCGAGAAGAAGGTATATTCTTTCTGTTTGGGTGGAATGTTCTATAGATTAACTAGTTTTTATGTTGATGGAATCAGAAGAAATGCAAACAAGTCATTATTTTTGAAAATATTTTCCTGTGGCTGAGATCATGCATTCATGGTGATATTAAGTCTCACAATGATTTTTAAATGGTAGTACTGTTATTGGTATTGTGGTAATGGTGGTGGGGATAGTGGTCGTAGTATATATGTGTGTGTATGTGTGTGTGTGTGTGCGTGTGTGCATATGAAGTTGTTTCTCTT